>JAMXDD010000006.1:25237667-25479475 GCA_024733475.1 Syzygium grande | reverse complement strand
TTAGTTATGGATGTGGACTCTGTTAATCGCTGATTGTTAACATCTAAACGCGTCTCGTGAGGAAACTCATGTGAATTTAGTTGATTGTTGAGAAAGATAACAGATCATCGGTTGTGAGAAGCGAATCCCCGGTCGAATTAGTGGTAATGTTTCGCCGAAATTTATCGCTGAATTCGGGAATGGCGGCATTCTCTAGCAGGAACTATCGTCCAGACAAAAGAAGAGGATCTTATTGCTGCTAATGTCACTGGTCATGTTCATAGTGATCGGGATCATGAGACAAATCCCGAGGATTCTTAAAGACAACAGTCACTACCTCACATTGATTTCGTTACAGGACAAGACTTCTTCGTAAGCCGAATTTCGTAAAATGCCCGACGAAGCTCGTCGCGCTTCACTCCTTGTATATTTTGATGTCTCTCCACCTCGATTCCATGTAGTAGCTTATGTTAGCCGGCGCCGCATACACTCCGCACTTGAAGTACAGATCGCCCGGCCCTTTGTCGGCCACCTGGAACACTTGATTCCCGTCGAGAAACACGGTCACTTTCCCTCCATCGACGTCGTGGATTATGTTAAGCCTGAACCACCTGTCGTAGAGGCTGGTGGCGATAAGGTTCCCGCTGTAGTACCGCATGTCCCCGTCATAGATCCTCAGGATGATGGTAGTAGCTCCCTGAGCTGCACCGTGTATTTGGGCTATCGTAGCGCCGGATGTCCCATTGGGCACAAAACCGTACCCTTCGAATTGCCAGACTCCAGACGAGTAGTCTAGACCCTGCCAAACGGGTAACCTTGGAGCTTACAAAGATGTACAAAATCGAGGAGGGAACAGAGAAATCGAGACGGAATGAAATGGAAAAGATTTCGTTAATTCGATCAGTTTCTTTTTCAATCAATCACTACCACAATGATGAACCATAGAGGTGGTGTTCAGGAATTACTATAATCCGAACTTCGGTGCGTGGTTGAGTGTGACTGCTTGGATCATGGGGCTTGTCGTCGGCATAGACCCACAACTTGCGCACCCCATCCACGAAGCTGTAGCGCTCCTCCAGTGGAATGTCGTAAGGCTTTTGCAGCTCGATGTTTGCATCTGTCAACGGTACCTCAGTGAAACCGTCCGTAGGATCAGCAAAACAGAACAGATTGGACTCTGGATTATGACTCGAGACCAGGACGACAAAGAACAATAGTACATGGCTAAAAGGTATCTCCATTTTTGTTTCTCGTCTATCTGATAAATTGTTTGAGGAACTGTGAAGGCAGAGCTTCTATAAGTAGGGACAACTGAAACAAAGCAGGAACCATATATGATTTATGATCTCAACAAAACAATGCATATCCTCGGGTCTTCTTTCCTTGGACAGACATGCTTGTCCTTTTGACAATTTGAATGACCTTGTCTCATCCGTGTGATCTCGTGCGTATATACAAGTGATTCCTAATTTCTGAGAAAATGTATGACCGTCCAATTATGTCAATGCAAAAGGGTTGATTGATGCCCCATTACTAGTCTTCAATGTAGTAGGTTTAGTCTTAATAATTGTTTATGGATTCAAACAATGGCAGATTTGTCGTTGATTTTCAGACAGTGACGGATGACGATATTGTGCCGTCTATGCACTTTGAGGTCCATTGCAAGTTGTTTCCATCACCTCACCACATCGATTTCACACCGAGCCGATTACTTCATGGTGCCGTTTCATCATGGTCATCTTCATCATTTTCATCCATCCGTGTTTGTGGGGTTAGACACAAACTTCATTAGAATGTACCAAATTACAAGCTTAAAGAGTTTTGTTAATTTTGGTACGGCTAAGTATGTTACTGTCGGTTTCGTTTGCATCGAGCGATTGAGCAAAATCCTCTAAAATGGGAGAAGGCCGAAATGACTGATTGTATGGTAGTGCATTCAGCTCTAAGTTCATGCATAGAATCTAATCATCTCAATGAGACAGACTTGGCATTGTTTCCTTCTGTTTTCTTGTTTAGTATAAGACGAATAGCCCGACTCAAATTGTCTCCGTGTGCTAATCAGGATACCATTAGAATCTGGCTCTTTCTACTTGATGGAATTCTCAGTTCTAGATTCCGAAAGAACCGGATAATTTACAGCCCAACAGTCTGATACGTCTGAGTCAGACATTTCAGATGACTGGGGGCGCGCAGAATATACACAAAGGCCGACTATGAATGTTATTAGAATGTAAACTAAGGGATAAGTCGATGAATCTCGAGTGATCCCATTATTAATTATGCCAGCTGATCTACAAGAAGCAGATGAAAAATCATAGTCGCATCATTAATGACATGATACATGAGCCTGGACATGATCTTCTGCCAAATCTCTCAGCTCAGTATCTCCGATTTTCACTTTCCGTTAAAGTATTGACCCGCTTGATCCGTCAGTTTTTAGCGAATAAAATAAAAAAATCTAACCGAAACCATAAGAGAGATCTAATAAAGGAAAAGTCAATTTAGCGTGGAGAGATTGTGTTATTTTTTTGTTTGGCTGAACAAGACGGGGAGATGAGGGTGCTAATAAATTTGTGAGCTAGTTGATTAACACATGCATAGAGGCTCATCGATGGAGCTGGTGTCACATATGTAGAGACAGAGAAAGAAGCTCCAGGAATTCATCTTTCAAAGCTATTTGCGGTCAACAAGCTAGTCCTGTTGATTGGGGCATGTCTTTTCCCGATTCCACGTATTTAGACCACCAACAGCTAACTGTATATTCAGCCAAGCTTCATACTTTGAACTAACCACAATTTCTCGTACTTTTCTGCAATAAGCTGACTTCCCAGTTCCCCTGTTTTGCATATCATAGCCTTAATTACTTCACATTAGAAGGCAGCCATGGATGCAATATCCTAAAGTTCTCTGTCTGGTAGAATGCTTTCGGTTTATTAATCGGCTAGAGGTACTAACTTTAAGCCAAGCGCTTTACGGGCAAAACCAGAACAACCAGCTAGCAAATAAAAAGATGAAATAGCTTTTTTCGGCACAATGTAGAACTGAGAGTTGATTTTGGGAGCACTTGAACTTTTATTTAGTTCATTATGGCCCTGCTGACTTACTTTGCTAGCCAAATTGCCCTTTAATTACTCTCTACAAGCACTTCTTGTATACTTTGATGTCCTTCCACCTCGATTCCATGTAATAGCTCACGTTCGAGGCGCCGCATACACTCCACACTTGAAGTACAAATCGCCGGGGCCACGGTCTTGCGTCGTGAACTTCAGAGTCCCATCAAGGTAAACCTCCACGATGCCTTGATCCCTGTCATGGATCACGTTCACCCTGAACCACTTGTCGTAAAGATTGGTCGCGATCAGATCGCGAAGGTAGTATCGTACATCACCTTCATACATCCTTAGTATCAGAGTAGTGGCGTGCCCCATGCCGCCATGGATCTGCACTATGATGGCTCCGGAGGTCCCATTCGGCACAAAACCGTAGCCCTCAAATTGCCATACCCCAGATGAATAGTCGAGCCCCTGTGAGAAAGCACGTTAGGATCAAGCTGATGACAAATTTCGATGCGAGTCTCTGAAGCTAGACCGACTTGAACTACTAACACCATAATGCAGGTATCAGCATTGGCAAAGAAAAATCTAAAATTCATAAATGGAGGGATAGCGAGAGTACACTTATGCGAATTTCTGTCCGCGGCATGGTCGTACTGTTGGGTTCGTGCGGTTTATCATCTGCATAGACCCAAAGCCTCCTAATTCCATCTGTGAAACTATACCTCTCCTCCAACGGCTTGTCATACGGTTTCTGTATCTCGAAGTTCCACTCAGTCAGCGGCACTACGGTGAACCCATCAGTGGGATCGCCGCAGACATGACCTACTTCATTTATATTAACAAGGATGAGGCACAGGATCAGATGTGAAGAACGCATCTTCTTCAGTTCTTGATCGGGTGAATTTAGAAGGAAAAGGTGCGCCATGTAGTGCTAGGATTATCATATGCATGAATCAGAGACAACAAAAATTAAGCCTAGAACCTCTTTTGGACCAGTGTCAGTGTCCTGTTCCTTCAATTAAAAAGCTTATAAGTAGCACCTAACACCAAGAAGAGGTCAAATGCTCGGAACAGATTGAAACTCTAGTTCAACGGTTGATAATTGAGGATGACGAAGTTTGCTGCGTCACTCAACCAAATTATGTGCAGAAAGCTCCAAACATTTGCTGGATAAAAGATTTCATTTTTGGATTCAAGGCCATGTCCTTCTTTTTCTGTTCTTATCAGGTTGGAATCAGGTTTTGGTGATGGCATGAAGACTCTTATGGTTACGTTGAATCAACTTCCGCTCTAAAAGTATTTGGAAAGGAGAGAGCTTTGGATTATATTGTATCATCTTATATTATCAATAGTTTTCTTTTTTTTTACTTTGACATATCAATCTACATTAACTTTGTCTTGTGAAGAGACCCAGCTCATTGAAACTCAACGTGCTTGATCGGAGATCTCAATCTTTATACTATATTGGATCTTATTAACGTATGCCTTAAGAGTACTAACGAGTGCTTTTGGGACACTCTTTGCCATTCTCCTTTTACATTTAATGAAGCGAATAGGAGGCAGCGATTTGCAAAAGTAACTAATAGCTCATTTGACAGGCAAGCCAAGAAATCTGGACTCTTCTGCTGAAACGCCAAGTAAAGAATTAAGCCACTCCAGTCAAACTCCATCGAAGACAAGCTCGATTGGTTGCGTGAAGTGTTAAAAGTACGAATGCCTCCGACAATTAATCTAACCGACCATATGTCTAATTACCAACGACCATGAACTTTCGTTTATTCTGCACAAGAAGCCAGAAATCAATCTTAAAATGATCTTACATTGTCATTTCCTTTACTACCAAATCCTTGGCCCCATTGATTGTTGCAAGACATAAATACAAGTTCTCTTCAAGCTCGTCCACTCGCCCCTGAGATGCCTTGTTCCTCTTCTCGAGCTCGTTCGCCAATGGCTCAGAAGTTTTTCCCTCCTTTCTTTCGTCAAACATAGATGAACCATGGCCTTGCTATGCTTCATCTCGTCACCAAGTTGCGATACTAGCCATATCCATAACGTACGTCCCTTTAGCGGTGATATCCAAGTGTTCTCCCGACTTTCCGGAGAAATCCGAATAAGTTGGGCGTTCTTTTCATTCTTACTTGTGCTTAGACTACTTTTAGAACAGTAGTTTTTGAGTACAATATATGTGTATATATACACAAACAAAACTCATTAACACAATAACTAATTGGCTATTTGCCAAATAAGCTATTTTTCTTTGAAAAAGATTGTCACGGGTTTAGTCTCAAATGAAAAAAAAAAAAAAAAAAAAAGAGGGGAAACCAAACAAAAAAGAAGGAAAAAAAAAGCGAGATTTCAAGCTTAAACAAAGAGTGGGACCCACATTAGACCTTAGTCTTCGTCATGCGAATAAAATTGTTCTTGAAAATTTTTACTTTGAACAGCATGCTAAAGTGGCACCCATTTACTTTTGAACATGCTTTTGTACTGAGACCTGCTGATGAATGGTCATACTACAAAAACCAACCTTATCATTCATATCTCTGCATTTTTTTTGTTTACTATGATGGAATCATGGTATTTCCCCAGCAGTCTTTACCATTAGTTATGGATGTGGACTCTGTTAATCGCTGATTGTTAACATCTAAACGCGTCTCGTGAGGAAACTCATGTGAATTTAGTTGATTGTTGAGAAAGATAACAGATCATCGGTTGTGTTGGAAGCATAATCAAAGGCGAATTAGTGGTAATGTTTTAATCAAATTTATCGCTGAATTGGAAGGGAATGGCGGCATTCTCTAGCAGGAACTATCGTCCAGACAAAAGAAAGAGGATCTTATTGCTGCTAATGTCACTGGTCATGTTCATAGTGATCGGGATCATGAGACAAATCCCGAGGATTCTTAAAGACAACAGTCACTACCTCACATTGATTTCGTTACAGGACAAGACTTCTTTGTAAGCGAATTTCCCCGTAAAATGCACGATTTAAGCTCGTCGCGCTTCCTCCTTGTATATTTTGATGTCTCCACCTCGATTCCATGTAGTAGCTTATGTTAGCGGCGCCGCATACACTCCGCACTTGAAGTACAGATCGCCCGGCCCTTTATCGGCCACCTGGAACACTTGATTCCCGTCGAGAAACACGGTCACTTTCCCTCCATCAACGTCGTGGATTATGTTAAGCCTGAACCACCTGTCATAGAGGCCGGTGGCAATAAGGTTCCCACTGTAGTACCGCATGTCCCCGTCATAGATCCTCAGGATGATGGTAGTAGCTCCCCTGAGCTGCACCGTGTATTTGGGCTATCGTAGCGCCGGATGTCCCATTGGGCACAAAACCGTACCCTTCGAATTGCCAGACTCCAGACGAGTAGTCTAGACCCTGCCAAACGGGTAACCTTGGAGCTTACAAAGATGTACAAAATCGAGGAGGGAACAGAGAAATCGAGACAGAATGAAATGGAAAAGATTTCGTTAATTCGATCAGTTTCTTTTTCAATCAATCACTACCACAACGATGAACTCTAGGGGGGACCAAGAATTACTCTAATCCGAACTTCGGTGCGTGGTTGAGTGTGACTGCTTGGATCATGGGGCTTGTCGACGGCGTAGACCCACAACTTGTGCACCCCATCCACGAAGCTGTAGCGCTCCTCCAGTGGAATGTCGTAAGGTTTTTGCAGCTCGATGTTTGCATCTGTCAACGGTACCTCAGTGAAACCGTCCGTAGGATCAGCAAAACAGAACAGATTGGACTCGGATTATGACTCGAGACCAGGACGACAAAGAACAATAGTACATGGCTAAAAGGTATCTCCATTTTTGTTTCTCGTCTATCTGATAAATTGTTGAGGAACTGTGAAGGCAGAGCTTCTATAAGTAGGGACAACTGAAACAAAGCAGGAACCATATATGATTTATGATCTCAACAAAACAATGCATATCCTCGGGTCTTCTTTCCTTGGACGGACATGCTTGTCCTTTTGACAATTTGAATGACCTTGTCTCATTGGTGTGATCTCGTGCGTATATACAAGTGATTCCTAATTTCTGAGAAAATGTATGACCGTCCAATTATGTCAATGCAAAAGGGTTGGTTGATGCCCCATTACTAGTCTTCAATGTAGTAGGTTTAGTCTTAATAATTGTTTACAGATTCAAACAATGGCAGATTTGTCGTTGATTTTCAGACAGTGACGGATGACGATATTGTGCCGTCTATGCACTTTGAGGTCCATTGCAAGTTGTTTCCATCACCTCACCACATCGATTTCACACCGAGCCGATTACTTCATGGTGCCGTTTCATCATGGTCATCTTCATCATTTTCATCCATCCGTGTTTGTGGGGGTTAGACACAAACTTCATTAGAATATATCAAATTACAAGCTCAAAGAGTTTTGTTAATTTTTGGTACAGCTAAGTATGTTACTGTCGGTTTCGTTTACATCGAGCGAATAAGCAAAATCCTCTAAAAAGGGAGAAGGCCGAAATGACTGATTGTATGGCAGTGCATTCAGCTCTAAGTTCATGCATAGAATCTAATCATCTCAATGAGACAGACTTGGCATTGTTTTCTTCTGTTTTCTTGTTTAGTATAAGACGAATAGCCCGACTCAAATTGTCTCCGTGTTCTAATCAGGATACCATTAGAATCTGGCTCTTTCTTCTTGATGGAATTCTCAGTTCTAGATTCCGAAAGAACCGGATAATTTACAGCCCAACAGTCTGATATGTCTGAGTCAGACACTTCAGATGACTGGGGGCGCGCAGAATATACACAAAGGCCGACTATGAATGTTATTAGATTGTAAACTAAGGGATAAGTCGATGAATCTCGAGCGATCCCATTATTAACTATGCCAGCTGATCTACAAGAAGCAGATGAAAAATCATAGTCGCATCATTAATGGCATGATACATGAGCATGGACATGATCTTCTGCCAAATCTCTCGTCTCAGTATCTCCGATTTTCGCTTTCCGTTAAAGTATCAACCCGCTTGATCCGTCAGTTTTTTAGGAAATAAAATAAAAAAATATAACCGAAACCATAAGAGAGATCTAATAAAGGAAAAGTCGATTTAGCATGGAGAGATTGTGCCATTTTTTTCTTTGGCTGAACAAGACGGGGAGATGAGGGTGCTAATAAATTTGTGAGCTAGTTGATTAACACATGCATAGAGGCTCATCGATGGAGCTGGTGTCACATATGTAGAGACAGAGAAAGAAGCTCCAGGAATTCATCTTTCAAAGCTATTTGCGGTCAACAAGCTAGTCCTGTTGATTGGCATGTCTTTTCCTAATTCCACGTATTTAGACCACCAACAGCTAACTGTATATTCAGCCCAAGCTTCATACTTTGAACTAACCACAATTTCTCGTACTTTTCTGCAATAAGCTGACTTCCCAGTTCCCCTGTTTTGCATATCATAGCCTTAGTTACTTCACAAAAGAAGGCAGCCTTGGATGCAACATCCTAAAGTTCTCTGTCTGGTAGAATGCTTTCGGTTTATTAATCAGTTAGAGGTATTAACTTTAAGCCAAGCGCCTTACGGGCAAAACCAGAACAACCAACTAGCAAATAAAAAGATGAAATAGCTTTTTTCCGCACAATGTAGAACTGAGAGTTAATTTTGGGAGCACTTGAACTTTTATTTAGTTCATTATGGCCCTGCTGACTTACTTTGCTAGCCAAATTGCCCTTTAATTACTCTCTACAAGCACTTCTTGTATATTTTGATGTCCTTCCACCTCGATTCCATGTAATAGCTCACGTTTGGGGCGCTGCATACACTCCACACTTGAAGTACAAGTCGCCGGGGGCCACGATCTTGCATCGTGAACTTTAGCGTCCCATCAAGGTAAACCTCCACGATGCCTTGATCCCTGTCGTGGATCACGTTCACCCTGAACCACTTGTCGTAAAGATTGGTCGCGATCAGATCGCGAAGGTAGTATCGTACATCACCTTCATACATCCTTAGTATCAGAGTAGTGGCGTGCCCCATGCCGCCATGGATCTGCACTATGATGGCTCCGGAGGTCCCGTTCGGCACAAAACCGTAGCCCTCAAATTGCCATACCCCAGATGAATAGTCGAGCCCCTGTGAGAAAGCACGTTAGGATCAAGCTGATGACAAATTTCGATGCGAGTCTCTGAAGCTAGACCGACTTGAACTACTAACACCATAATGCAGGTATCAGCATTGGCAAAGAAAAATCTAAAATTCATAAATGGAGGGATAGCGAGAGTACACTTATGCGAATTTCTGTCCGCGGCATGGTCGTACTGTTGGGTTCGTGCGGTTTATCATCTGCATAGACCCAAAGCCTCCTAATTCCATCTGTGAAACTATACCTCTCCTCCAACGGCTTGTCATACGGTTTCTGTATCTCGAAGTTCCACTCAGTCAGCGGCACTACGGTGAACCCATCAGTGGGATCGCCGCAGACATGACCTACTTCATTTATATTAACAAGGATGAGGCACAGGATCAGATGTGAAGAACGCATCTTCTTCAGTTCTTGATCGGGTGAATTTAGAAGGAAAAGGTGCGCCATGTAGTGCTAGGATTATCATATGCATGAATCAGAGACAACAAAAATTAAGCCTAGAACCTTTTTTGGACCAGTGTCAGTGTCTTGTTCCTTCAATTAAAAAGCTTATAAGTAGCACCTAACACCAAGAAGAGGTCAAATGCTCGGAACAGATTGAAGCTCTAGTTCAACGGTTGATAATTGAGGATGACAAAGTTTGCTGCGTCACTCAACTAAATTATGTGCAGAAAGCTCCAAACATTTGCTGGATAAAAGATTTCATTTGTGGATTCAAGGCCACGTCCTTCTTTTTCTGTTCTTATCAGGTTCGAATCACGTTTTGGTGATGGCATGAAGACTCTTATGGTTACGTTGAATCAACTTCCGCTCTAAAAGTATTTGGAAAGGAGAGAGCTTTGGATTATATTGTATCATCTTATATTATCAATAGTTTTCTTTTTTACTTTGACATATCAATCTACATTAACTTTGTCTCGTGAAGAGACCCATCTCATTGAAACTCAACGTGTTTGATCGGAGATCTCAATCTTTATACTATATTGGATCTTATTAACGTATGCCTTAAGAGTACTAACAAGTGCTTTTGGGACACTCTTTGCCATTCTCCTTTTACATTTAATGAAGCGAATAGGAGGCAGCGATTTGCAAAAGTAACTAATAGCTCATTTGACAGCCAAGCGAAGAAATTTGGACTCTTCTGCTGAAACGCCAAGTAAAGAATTAAGCGAATCCAGTCAAACTCCAATGAAGATAAGCTCGATTGATTGCATACAAGTGTTAAAAAGTACCAATGCCTCCGGCAAATAATCTAACCGGCCATATGTCTAATTACCAACGACCATGAACTTTCGTTTATTCTGTACAAGAAAGCCAGGAATCAATCTTAAAATGATCTTACATTGTCATTTCCTTTAATTACTACCAGATCCTTGGCCCCATTGATTGTTGCAAGACATAAATACAAGTTCTCTTCAAGCTCGTCCACTCGCTCCTGAAATGCCTTGTTCCTCTTCTCGAGCTCGTTCGCCAATGGCTCAGAAGTTTTTCCCTCCTTTCTCGTCAAACATAGATGAACCATGGCTTTGCTACGCTTCATCTCGTCACCAAGTCGCGATACTAGCCATATCCATAATGTGCATCCCTTTAGCGGTGATATCCAATTGTGCTCCGACTTTCCGGAAAAATCCGAATAAGTTGGGTGTTCTTTTCATTCTTACTTGTGCTTAGACTACTTTTAGAATAGTAGTTTTTGGGTACAATAAATGTGTATATATACACAAACAAAACTCATTAACTCAATAACTAATTTGCTATTTGCCAAATAAGCTATTTTTCTTTGAAAAAGATTGTCACGGGTTTAGTCTCAAATGAAAAAAAAAAAAAACAAAAAAAAGGGGGGAAACCAAACAAAAAAGCGAGATTTCAAGCTTAAACAAAGAGTGGGACCCACATTAGACCTTAGTCTTCGTCATGCGAATAAAATTGTTATTGAAAATTTTTACTTTGAATCTCCTGAGCATCTCGAATGTAGTACTTTTGAACATGCTTTTGTACTGAGACCTGTTGATGAGTAGGCCATGCTACATAAACCAATCTTATTATTCATATCTCTGCATTTGTATTTTGTTTACTACGCTGGAATCATGGGATTCTTCCCCAGCAGTCTTTCCATTAGTTATAGATATGGACTCTGTTGATCGCAGATTGTTAACAATTAAACGCGTTGCGCCAGGGCTTCACCTAAAACTCATGTGGATTCAGTTGGTTGTTGAGGAAGATAACATATAATCAGTTGTGAGACGCTAAACACCAGTTGAATTAATCGATATGTTTCGCCGAAATTTATCGCTGAATTCAGGAACAGTGGCATTCTCTAGCAGGAATTGTCATACAAACAAAGAAGAGGATCTTATTGCTAGTGTCACTGCTCATATTCATGGTGATCAGAATCGTGAGACAAATCCTTAGGATTCTTAAAGACAACAATCACTCCCTCACATCGATTTTGTTACCGGGCAGGAATTATTCGCAAGCCAAATTTCGCACAATGCCCGACGAAGCTCATCGCCCTTCACTTCTTGTAGATTTTGATGTCTCTCCACCTCGATTCCATGTAGTAGCTTATGTTAGCCGGCGCCCCATACACTCCACACTTGAAGTGCAGGTCGCCCGGCCCTTTGTCAGCCACCTGGAACACTTGATTCCCATCGAGAAACACGGTCACTTTCCCTCCATCGACGTCGTGAATTATGTTAAGCCTGAACCATCTGTCGTAGAGGCCGGTGGCGATAAGGTTCCCGCTGTAGTACCGCATGTCCCCCTCGTAGATCCTCAGTATGAGGGTAGTAGCTCCATGAGCTGCACCATGTATTTGGGCTATCGTAGCGCCGGATGTCCCATTGGGTACGAAACCATGCCCTTCGAATTGCCAGACTCCAGACGAGTAGTCTAGACCCTGCCAAATGTGTAACCTTAAAGCTTACAAGGATGTGGTACAAAATCGAGGACGGAAAGATTCCGCTAATTAGATCAGTTTCTTGTTCAATCAATCACTACTACAATGATGAACCGTAGGGGGGTACGAGAATTACTTTGATCCGAACTTCGGTGCGTGGTTGAGTGTGACTGCTTGGATCGTGGGGCTTGTCGTCGGCGTAGACCCACAACTTGCGCACCCCATCCACGAAGCTGTAGCGCTCCTCCAGTGGAATGTCGTAAGGCTTTTGCAGCTCGATGTTTGCATCTGTCAACGGCACCTCAGTGAAACCATCTGTAGGATCAGCAGAACAGAACAGAATGGATTTCAGATTATGACTCGAGACCAGGACGACAAAGAATAACAGTACATGGCTAAAAGGAATCTCCATTTTTGTTTCTCGTCAGTCTCGAGAAATTGTTGAGGAACTAGTGAAGGCAAAGTTTCTATATGTAGGGACAACACAAACAATGCAGGAACCAGATATGATTTTCTAATCTTAACCCAACAGAGCATATCCTATGGTCTTCTTTCCTTGGACAGACATGCCCGTCCTTTTGACAATTTGAATGACCTTGTCTCATCTATGTAATCTCGTGTATATACAATTGATTCCCAGTTCAACGGTTGATAATTGAGGATGACAAAGTTTGCTGTGTGACTCAACTAAATCATGTGCAGAAAGCTCCAAACTTTGTTCAATAAAAGACTTCCTTCCTGGATTCAAGGCCATGTCCTCCTTTTCGTGTTTTTACCAGATTGGAATCAAATTTTGGTGATGGCATGATGACCCTTTTGCTTATGTTGAATCAGCATTTACTCTAAAAGTATTTGAAAAGGAGAGAGCTTTGGATTATATTGTATCATGTTATATTATTAGTAGTTTTCTTTTCTTTTCTTTTGGGACGAGTGTATTAAAAATCCTAAAACTTGTCATAAAAATGCAGTTAAGTCTTACAAATTCCAAAAAATACAATCAAGTCTTAAAACTTGTCATGAAAGTGCAATTGAAAACTAAAACTTTCAAAAATTACAATCAAGTCCTTCCATCAACTCTGTCCTTACATTAACTCTGTCCAATTTGATAAACAGAATGTTAATAAGTTTTAGGACTTAATTGCATCAACTTGACAAGTTTTACAATTTAATTGCACCAACTTGACAAATCTTAAGACATGATTACACTTTCATGATAAGTTTTAAAACTCAATTGTGACGATTTTAGGACTTTCGGTGCATTTATCCACCATAACAATTTACATTACCTTTGTATCATGAAGAGACCCCTCATTGAAACTCAACGAGTTGATAGGAGAAATCAATCTTTATATTGTATCGGATCTTATTAACGAGTGCCTTAAGAGTACTAATTAAGATCACTATAAATAATTGATATGTTTATCTTTCCGGAGCAAAATTAATGATCTTTAACAAATGCTTTAGGGGCACTCTTTGCCATTCTCCATCTGCATTTTATGAAGGGAAAAGGAGGCAGTGATTTGTAAAAGTAACTTATGGCTCATTTGACAGCCAAACTAAGAATACACAAGACAATTTGGACTCTTCTGCTAGAACACCAAGCAAAGAATCAAGCCACTCCAGTCAAACTCCATCGAAGACAAGCTCGATTGGTTGCGTGAAGTGTTAAAAGTACGAATGCCTCCGACAATTAATCTAACCGACCATATGTCTAATTACCAACGACCATGAACTTTCGTTTATTCTGCACAAGAAGCCAGAAATCAATCTTAAAATGATCTTACATTGTCATTTCCTTTACTGCCAAATCCTTCGCTCGTTTTATTGTTGCACGACACAAATACAAGTGCTCTTCAAGCTCGTCCACTCGCTCCTGAAACGTGATGTTCCTCCTCTTGAGCTCGTTCGCCAATGGCTCAGAAGTTTTTTTCCTCCCTTCTCGTCAAACATAGATGAGCCATGGTTTTGTTACGCTTGATCTCATCGCTAAGTCAAGATACTAGCCGCCCAATCATATCGAAACATCTATCCAGGAAGTACGTCCCTTTAGCCGCGATATCCGATTGTTCTCAAGAACCGGAGTCCGTGCAGATCCGAATGAGTTGGACATTTTCCTCCTGAAGCGCCTCAACGGAAAGCTAAAAATGGGCGGCCCCATAAGCAGCCCGGTGAGCATATGGGCCGCGAGAACCATCACCGTTATCGCGACTACTAGACCACACGTAGCGGTGGCGAGTATTCCCATCGCCTTGTGAAGAAGTCGAATCAGCCGAATCTTCCTTGCCACCTTCCTTCTCCGAGACTTCAAGCAGTTTAGGATGGAATGGTGCTCGTCGTGAATCAACGCGAAGTCGTGCTCATTAGGATTACAGATTGGACTAGTTAGAACAATAGACGGGATGATAATTAGCTCCGAGGTGATCGTATTCATGTCGTTCCTGGAGCATATATCATCACTAGTTACGTCGAATGCTCTTCGCATCATGTGGTTCCTTGCTTTGATTTGCTGGATCCAAATGAGAAGGTCGACGCATATATTAGATTTGGTGAGGCTCGACCTCACAACCACAACCTGCATCGCCGAGGTCTAGCGAGGCTTGACCTCGCCATTGCGACCCAGGCGTCGGCGAGGTTGGCCTCGGGCAAGGCTCACCTCGCCAAATCGGGGCAAGGTCGACCGCCATCACGACCCAAGCATTAGCGGTCGGTTTGGCCTCGCTCGAATGGTGAGGCCAACCCGCCATCACCGGATCACAACGACGAGGTCGGCCTCACTCTTTGGGCGGGGCCTCGCGAGGTTGACCTCGCGGCTCCTCCCTCCCCGGCCGGCCGTTGGTCGCCGATCGCCCGGACTAGCCATAGGAAGAAATCAAAAAAAAAAAAAAAAAAGATTAAAAAATTGAAAAAAAAATAATAAAAAATTGCCACGTCAGCGTTGGCTGGGCGGCCATGTAAGGCCGGTTGGTTAAAATTGGCCGGAAGGACTGAATTGGCAAGAATTAAAAAGGTTTAGAACTGAATTGGCAAACTTAAAAGGTTTAGGATTGAATTGGCTGTCGTACAATAGGTTTAAAACTTTTTTGACAATTTTCCCCTTGAGCTTAGGTTGCTTCGAAAGAACGGTTGATTCGAGGAGAGACAATAGATTTTGCTCGTCAAGTTCATCCATAATATGAGATGGTCTTTCATTGGAGTGCAATCAAGAGGGCACTTGATGAGCATTTGCAAGAAATTGTGCTTTATCAAACAAATCGATAAACGTTTTAGTTCGGAATGCGTCAAGGTACTCATCATTGACGTCTAAGCTTAGCTTTTCCGAGCGTCCTTTAGTTCTTCCCTATCTGAAGCATCTGCAAAATGCATTGAGAGGCCTGCATCATTAGGAAGCCAAAACAAAAATGGGTCAATGATAATTCGTCAGCTCCACACTTCATTCATGCGTATAGTTCTAGTTAAAAAAAAGTAACCATGGCCATATCATGTTGCTATAGACGAGGTAAGATTTGATTAGTTCCATCGAACACAAGCTTACCATTAAAGTCGGTTTGTCATTGTTCAGGCTTATTCTAATAGATTACGCCAATCACATCTCAAAAAATGGAGCGAACCCATTAAAAACCGTAAGTAACTAGATTGATTTTTCAGCTATCGGCTTCGACCCAACCTATATTGCGATTGGATTCGGTCCGCACACAACATCATTAGCACGAGCCTCTATCCAATATCTTTGGTGGAAATACCAAGATGATGGTGAACCTTAGCTTAGGGAGCTAACTTCACTTCTTAAAATCAACCATTTTCAGCACTTGATTGAATTGACAATTATCAAAAGCGAGTATAAGCATATTATACTTTCGAAATCACGTGTATTGACTCTATGTGCTAAAAAGTGATAGACTTTTAATGTTATTATCACCTACTCCTAGAGGTAGTTTGCATGGTGTACGCATCACTGAAATATTATAAAGGTGCACGCATCATATAAATATCAGAGAAGACGCATCTCTTCTAATCATTCTCTTGCAGAACTTCGCGCACATCGCTTGAGCTCCCTTGAAGATCAAACTCGACATCATTTGCTGTATTCAAGTTTGGAATAATTTCAAGTCACTACATAGAGAAATCTTCAAAGCCCATAAACGAGCTTGGCCAACTTCCTAAGCCGTTAGACAGTCGGTGGGACATGGTATAGGCGGAAGCCGGTAGGGCGGAGTGGGCGGCGGGGGGAGTAGTAGTCGGGGCAGCCAAAGGCATAGGAGGGGTCGCAGTAGCCTAGAGGCGGTTTGGTTTGCCGAAGGGGCCATGGGAGAGAGGAGCCTCTAGTGGCTCATCCCCCTTAGTGAAACAGTGAATGTGTCGACAACCTGTGAACTTGTGAAGGCGTCACAATGAGCGATATTCAGAGAATTTTCAAAAATTTTCAAAGATACCTATATTAAGTTGTACCAAACATATGATGAGATTTTTAGAATCCGGTGGATATTAACAAAGATTTCTAATCCCACTTTATCCTATCCCATCCCATCCCAATTCAAATCCAAATAACCAAACGCAGCCCTCAACGTGGATGGCCGACATCCATGTCGCGATTAATAAAGATTTTTTATTAATATTTTATTTTATGATCCCAACAAGCGAGGGCCACAACGCCCTCACCAACCACAGTCAGAAAAGTTACTAACAAATTGTCTACACTAGTGCCGATCCGCCACATAGGACCGCTAGTGTTCACGTCAATAATTTATGGCCAAAATTGGTTAGAATGATGGCAAATCGTCAAAATGTTTATGACTAAATTGACAAAATTAAAAGATTTAGGACGGAATTGGTAATCGTACAATAGGTTTGGGACTTTTTTGGTAATTATCCCTTTGAAGTATCTAAAATGATGGTCTCAAAGTAGTTTATGAAGATGTAGAGAGCTGTGCTTGTAGTTTATGGAAAATAAATAGGGTCTCCAAGTAAATTGAGCAAAACAGAAAGGGGGTCAGAGTAATTTTTGAAAAAAAAAAAAAAGCAAGGGGCGTCTAAAGTAACTTAATCAAAGCAAGGAGTGTTCGCATTTGCCCTATTGATGGTTTTTTTAATCATTCCACTTTAGAGTTTGTTTAGAGTCACGTTTACTTTTGTATCTTGATTTTTTTTATGTCTGAATTTTAACTCTTCTTTTAATCTTAAAGGCCTAAAATTTTCACAATGTAAATTGTTGATACCTATTTTCCATGTATAATCCTTTTCATAAGACAGAAAATGAAAAGGTTTATTTTTTTTCTTTTTTCGGAAGTCCCCGCAAACAAACCTAAAATTCATGTACAAGCCTCTTCCTTCTTTCATGAGGAAACTTTAGGAGTGGCTAAATAGTACGAAAAATCTCTAAGACCATTACGAAGAGTATGAATCTAAGGGTGGCGATTATTACCAATGTGCTTAGAATGAAAAGACTAATACTTTGCAAGGATTAGTTGAGTGCTCGCAAGCTAAGATATATTTAACGTGGGAAATGATTTTAATCAATGCAAACCTTGCATCTCTCTCTCTCTAAATTATTTGAGTAATTTGCACTTGTGGACATTAAAGTTTAGCACAATTTTTAGTTAGTCACTAATCAGATACATCAAACTTTCATTTATCTGCAGTTTGACGTTGGCCAAAATTGACCAAGTTAATCAATGTAAACATTGCATCTCTCTCTCTCTCTCTCTCTCTCTCTCTCTCTCTCTCTCTCTCTCTCTCTCTCCTTCCTGACATTGTTTGAATTGTTGAGATATTAATTGAGTAAATTGAACTTGTGGTCATTAAAGTTTGAGCACAACATGTAATCAAATCACTGAATTTTGATTTCAATAACCATATACATTGAACTTTCATTTCTCTGCAATTTGATGCATTTCGCAAAAACCGACCAATTTTCAACAAAACAGTTGACGCGACAATGGCGTGATAATAAACATGACATTTTTAAAATTGGCGATGTGCCCACCACGTAAAAATCTGTTAGAAAATCGACAAGATATAGAACCAAAGCACATCAATTGAAAAAAAATAAAATTTAATGCATTGAGTGATTGAAATTTAAATTCAATTATCTAATTGTAAATCCACTAAAATCTATTAACAGAAGAAATTTGCCCAAACTTCGAGCTAGAGGAGTGAAGTGAATTCTTCATCAAGGAAGGGAAGAAAAAGAAGTGGCCCTTTCTCTTTTGCGCTTCCCAAAGCAACATTTGGTACCATGCCTTTTGTTCTTTTCTTTTAACCCCTATTATTTCTGTCCTTTTCCTTTCAGGAAAAAATGTTTGGCCCACATCGAAGTTCACGACATGTCGAAGTTAAGGCTGTCACGGTTTTCACTAGCGGCCACATTTAAACATTCAACATCAGCACTAGAATCTCTCCCCTTCTTTCCATGAAAGTGAAGCTGCCCTTTAATACATGTGGCTCGTCCCTTGAGGATTTATAATATATAATGTCTAGGCTTGTGAAGGTTCTATCCACGAGAATTTTAGGTCCACGCATGACCCTTGACCCACATTAAAATAGAGTCATTTGATAATGGACCTTGCTGTTTGTTCTAAATCGATGTGATCTGCTTGGAGAATCTTGCCGTTTTGCATATTGATTTAAAGGGAGGAAAGTACGCGTAGATTGGTTCTCTCTAGTGTACGTATATGGCACTAGGTAATCGATTATCTTAATAATTCCTAACTCATCTTTAATGTTCATGGCAAATTTAAGGTATAAAGTCATCTTAATCTACTATTTGTGTCCTTAGTTAAATGATTTGAGAAAATTAATCACGTTGGAGCACTTCCTCGGTTGTTGTCATCACCGGCTTCCGCCTGTTAGTTTAAGGGATTATATAGTTTGGTAATAAAACTGGTAAAACCAATGTTGACTCAGTTGAATCAATTAGATCAATGAACTTGTTGTTAGATGTAATTTAGTCTGGAATTTTGAAAAAATGGAAAACGAGGGCTGTGGGTTTATGGATTAAAATCCAACCTTAAAATAGTCGTAACTACTGCATTACCAATTGAATCTTAGAACCTTTAAAAGGTTTGAAAAGATTCGAACTTGTGTCGTTGAGGGACACATAATGCGCTCAATCCATTTGATGTGGCAAGAAATTTCATAAAATTTGAGCATTATTTTATATAAAGTATTCATGTTTGTTCGAATTAATTAAATCACCCAATTTAAATAGTTCACCGGGTCAAATGACAAACCACTAGCCTCTCCAGTTCACTTACCAGGGCGATTTTGGGAATATTTCCTGGAGGCTAATGAAATACCTCACAAATCTCATAATCGGCTAAATTGATACCTCCTATGACCTCTACAGATGGCCCTAAGCACAAGTAATTTTCACGCAGTTGATATGTTTTGAAATTTCAACGAGTAATCGTAAAAGCCATAGGGCCCATGGGCCTGATCCAACCCATGCCAAACTGGGCCGTCAGCCTAACGACCCATGCCTAGGTAGAGGCCAAGTCGTGCTAGCCGGCTCGGTGGCCACCATTACCTCCAAATCTCGAGTTGGAAATTGTGACATCTCAACATATACGACAATATATCTCAAAGTTAGTCATCACCATTATTAAACATGCATTACATCTTTGGTCCACGATCTCTTTATTCTAACCTTCACTTTTTGATCATCACAGTGTACAATTTTAAATGCCTAGAGTGAAGTCTCCATCAACAAGCATATCGCATTGGTAGTCCACCAAGCATTGTCCCCATCAAATTCCCCAAAAATTCTAACCTGAAAACAAAAGGAGTGAATTAAGGCTACCTAAGAAGGCAATGCCACATGATAATGCTCACAGATGAAACAAAATGGAAAAATTCGTGCTCCTGTTTCTTACCAAAAGCGAAAACATGTCTCAGTGACAGCCGTTAAGAAGCCAAATGGTCCATCTGCCCATGCTTCGTGTCTGAATCTGTTAAGAGTAATGGTAGCCCGTCTTAATGTCTCTTCACGTGCAAGGCCTTGTCTATGTCTCTCAGGTCTCAAAAAATTTGCCTCTGTCATCTCCCCTAGCTCCATATTGTTGGGTTGGCAAAACCATACTTCGAGGCCGTTCGAGCCCAATCTGAGCCCAATCAGCGGGCGGTCCTAGGTTTGACCGGGGCCGGTTCCGGGCCAAAACCGGCCCGTGGCCATGTCTACGACAATATATCTCAAAGTTAGTCATCACCATTAATAAGCATGCATTACATCTTTGGTCCATGATCTTTTTATTCTAACCTTCACTTTTTGATCATCACAGTGTACAAATGTAAATCCTAGAGTAAAGTCTCCATCAACAAGCATATCGCATCGGTAGTCCACCAAGCATTGTCCCCATCAAATTGCCCCTGAAAATTCTAACCTGAAAACAAAAAGAGTGAATCAAGGCTACCTACGAAGGCAATGCGACATGATAATGCTCACAGATGAAACAAAATGGAAAAACCCATGCTCCTGTTTCTTACCAAAATCGAAAACATATCTCGGTGACAGCCGTTAAGAAACCAAATGGTCCATCCGCCCGTGCTTCGTGTCTGAATCTGTTAAGAGTAATGTTAGCCTGTCTTAATGTCTCTTCACGTGCAAGGCCTTGTCTATGTCTCTCAGGTCTCCCAAAAAAAAAAATTTGCCTCTGTCATCTCCCAAGCTCCACATATTTTAATTTATAATTGAATTTAGAGTATCGATAATTGAAGATAAACAAGGGGAAAAGGGGAAACTTTACGGGGCATAATTACACCATTATACAAAAGCAACTGTAGTAATTATGAAATACAAAAGGTTGTGAGGATTCCTAAGAGAAAGTAGAATAGTATGCATTTTCCAACCCCCAAGATTGTACAATACTTTATTTTTTTCTCAGCATTGAAATTGAAGATGTTGCAGGATGATAATACGCTAATCATTTTAGAATAATTAGTGTAATTAATCTCTCGATCCATCCTTATTCTAATCTTGATTATTTAACTCTGAAATCTCTTAATGGGATTTTTTTTTTTTTTTTTTGTGTTGCTTTTCGCGATAACGAGAACACACACACGCCATCCCCTACGCCCATTTGTCTGTCATCCGTTCAAAGCTCTTCCCTTGAAAAGCCCAGCACTTCTGACAGTTCATGCACTCTCTCTCTCTCTAAAGAAAAGTTGGAAGAAAGAAGGAAAAAGAGATAAAGAAAAAAAAGAAAAGGTTGCCAGAGATGAATAAAGCTCGCTGTTGATCCCACTCTTTATCTTTTATCGGCTCACAGTCTCGGCTTAAACGAAAGAATACAAGAACTGTTGGTGTTTCATGATGAAGATGACAATGCTCGTCGCGTTGCTATGCTTCTTCTCTGTTTTCTCTCTTGTTTGCAAAGTGGGTCACTGTTCAACAGTGCTTGTGGATGGAGTTTCAGAGTGGAAGAACCCAACTGTTCATGTTGGAGATACCATCAGTAAGTACTTTCCTTTTCTTTCGTTCTTTTCTTTTCTTTTCTTTTTGAAGGAAGAGATCTTGTGCATGAATTCTCTGTTCAGTTCCAGATTTCAAGAACTCAAAATTGAGCTAACATTCCCCTGTTCTCTGCGTCTTCTCTCAGTTTTCAGACACAAGCATCAATACGACCTCTACATTTTCCAGAATCAGCGAGCCTTCACTCTCTGCGACTTCACTCAAGCCACTCTTCTTACCAAGCCGGGCTCTAACACATTCACGGTATGCTCTCTCTCTCTCTCTCTCTCTCTCTCTCTCTCTCTCTCTCTCTCTCTCTGTTTATGTGTGCGCAGTTGGGTTCTCTACCTTTCTGTTTCTTCTCTTTTCCTTAGATGAACACGTTTAACAACTTGTAATTAGCTTGGATTTCACAAAAGCTGCTAAAATCTTGGAGCTTTACTACATTATCATTTTAAAACTATGTTGCGAAGAAGCTCACAAGCCGATATGAATTTTCTCTTCAAACAAGCCCAAAATCAAACGAAAAGATATGTTACCTGAATCGGGTAATTTCTTGAATCTGGAGTAATATCTGCCAAATGAAAAGCATTGTAACTTTTTTTTCTGACCATTTCTTTCAATGCTTATCTAGTGGCACCCATCACGCCCTGGCTATTTCTACTTCACCTTCAACAATGGCTCTCTCAATGCATGCCAAGACACCCAAAAGTTTCCAGTTAAGGTCTCTTCCGAGTCACCGCCACCATCCCCAGAGAATCTAATCATCCCGCCAGAATCACCTCCAATGCCGGCCATGGCCCCGGCCCCGACCACGGGAGGGATTGTGTCGTCGCCGGCGTTTCCCTGGCCATACCGCCCTCGCGAGGAGCTCTCGCCGGGGCCTGCCCCAGCAGCGAGCTTGTTGCCGGACAAAGGTGGGATACCCTTCATTAATAGCAATCCTGCAGTTCCTCTGCCTACAGGAGAAGTGGATTCTGCCACTATAAGGCCTCTGCCTACCTCAGATCACGGAAAACAGGTACAAGACTAGTTCGATTCATCAAAGCGATTATTTACAAGAATACTAATTCGTGAATGACTGTTAAAGTGGTTATATTGAATGATTGAATCATGTCAGAGTACGTTGTAATGGACCAATACTGCATATTGTATTTGTCAGTGTTTGTTCAGTTGGGCTTCTTGTTGATAGCATCCACATTACCATTACAAGTCTCAAGAGGTGACCAATTATAGAACCTATTTAAGTAGCATGCAGCTTCTGTGATCTTTACCGCTTTAATTGAAACTTGATGTACACGGTTGGCTAAATGAATTAACTCTAGGAGCAATAGTCTGAAGTTTTGTCGACAAATAGTTACGGTTTTGATGTATGCAAGTGTTTTAGGTTCTAAATCCTAATCACGCCGCACATCAGTCGGGGTGATTCCATTATCAGTTCTCTTGACTTTGTTTTAAGCATTTTGAGACGAAAGATAGCAGAAAATCATCTGTCATTGTGAAAATGAGGAATTCATAGCTTTGAAGTAATCATCAATGATAATCAATTTGCCTGCTTAAAATTGTGCCACAATCATTGCTCTTTTGGTCTAATCTGTCATCTCTTACACCTGCAATCCGAAATGGGCGGTAATATCTTATGAAGCCAAAAGTCAAATAAAAGAAGAAATTGCTGAAAGTATCGGAACCTTTATCTAATTACTCTTGAGTACTAACATGGTCTTCATACTTGAACTTCATGTGAAGATCTGAAAAGGTAGAGGAGCTGTTGATTGGGGTCTCAATTGCATATTCTCTTGTCTGTTGATTGCAGGAGGTGGTGGGGTTGCTTCAACTGCAAATGGCTCTGCTTTGTGCAATGTTCTTGATGCTGTGACCAAAGAAATGGAGCAAAAAAGAGGGAAAAAAAAAAAGAACTTAGGAGGCAACTACAACTAGTGTGTAAAGAATGTGAGTAGGCTAATGAGTGGGAGGTTATTTGGGGTCCTTAAAGTAGCTTTAGAGATTATAATTAGACCATGTAATATGATGATGCTCCTTGCCTTGACCCTACTTTCGAATCATTGGCAAGCTTTGGCCTTTAGTTTTGCTGTGTAATCAATTGCTCCCTCCTCTCTTTTTTCAACTTTCTCCTTTGCCTTTATTTCCTTTCACCCAATTGCATCATTCTTCAATCTTTACTTGTGAAATTTATCGTCGCTCGGAGGCGTGAATCGGTTTTCTTTTCGTTTCGGCAGCATTAATTTTTAGTTGAAAAGCAATTTAGTGTCAAATATTTTCTAAGCAAGCCCAAAAGCTGTAAAGAAGCTTGAATAATTGTGGGATCCTTACTAGGTAAGAAAGGTCATTAATCTCAAGGATGTTCTCTCTTTCTTGGATGACGGAATTTGACTGCCTTTTAGATGGATAAGAGCGATTCAATGACAACCAAACACGCAAAAATCACTTCCATTACATTCACTTTAACGAAAAGTTCATGGTTAAGATGTGCAAAAACGCAGTCGCATCTGCTGCAATTTATGTTCAAATGCATGTACCGGTGAATTTTGACACTTGATAGCACATTCAAATTCGGTCTTTGTTCATGCGGTTCGGAGAACGTACATAACGAAGGAACTCTCGGCCTGCATTAACCTAGGCGGCATTGTTGATGGAGAAAATTTACATGAAGTTGGTGTCGAATATCTAAATTCGATCCTATCAACGATGCAAGAAAGTAATGGAAATTCGCACAATACAAGAATTTACGTGGTTCAGTAAGGGAGATGTTTCGCCTACCTACATCCACAGGGGAGAAAAGATTAGTTTAAGATCTCTTTCTTACCCCCCTACCTCTATTCTAGAGACCCATCCGGTTTCTAAACATAAAAATCGGGGCTGCCCTGAAAGCCCCCGGGCGGCCCGGACCCCCACAATGCGGGATCCCCGTCTTGTCCGGTTGTCGGGGGCCTTTTGAAACCGCCTCATAATCTCTTACGTAGACATAACAATTTATTGGTTGGACCAAAAAGGACTATTTGTGCGCCCTCAAGCCTCGACATACGGCCTGCAGTTTTTTTGCGACGAAAAATTTTAACCTAGGCGGCAAATTTTCAACGAATAGGAGAAAATTTTCCAAAAATTTCGTTGGAAAAGGAAATTTTTCAAGAAAAGTTGTTGGAAAATTTTCAACGAAAATTTTTCGTCATAAAATTCGTTGGTAATTTCAAAAAATTTTTCGTTGAAAATTTCCAACGATTTAAAAAAAAAATTAATTTTATTTGACATTTTTTATATTCGTTGGAAATATCGTTGGAAATTTCAACGAATTTCAATTTTTCGCAATTTTTTCATAGTGTTCAATTTTCCAACGATTTAAAAAACATTAATTTTATTCATTTTTTTATATTAGTTGGAAATTTCATTGGAAATTTTCAACGAATTTCAATTTTCGATAATTTTTTCATAGTTTACAATTTTCGTTGGAAAATTTTGGAAATTTCCAACGAATTTCAATTTTCGGTAATTTTTTCATAGTTTACAATTTTCGTTGGAAAATTCGTTGGCAATTTCCAACGAAATTTCCAACGAATTTCAATTTTCGGTAATTTTTCATAGTGTACAATTTTCGTTGGAAAATTCGTTGGCAATTTCCAACGAATTTCAATTTTTGGCAATTTTACATAGTGTACAATTTTCATTTAATTTTCCAACGAAAAAAAACATTAATTTTATTCGACATTTTTTTATTTTCGTTTGGAAAATTCGTTTGGAAATTTCAACCAAAATTTCAATTTTTTTCGGCAATTTTTTCATAGTTTACAATTTTCGATTTGGAAAATTCGTTGGAAATTTCCAACGAATTTTCCAACGATTTAAAAAAACATTAATTTTATTCGACATTTTTTATATTCGTTGGAAATTTCCAACGAATTTCAATTTTCGGTAATTTTTTCATAGTTTACAATTTTCGTTGGAAAATTCGTTGGAAATTTCAACGAAAAATTTTTCGTTGAAATTTCAACGAATTTTCCAATAAAAAAAATCCGTCATTTTTTTTTATATTGGTGGGAAAATTCGTTGGAAATTTAACGAATTATCCAACAATTTTAATTTCCGGGTAATTATTTCGGTGTGTACAATTTTTCGTTTGGAAAATTCGTTTGAAATTTCTAACGAAAAAATTTTCGTTGGAAATTTCAAACTAATTTTCCAACAATTTTAATTTTCGTAATTATTTTAGTGTGTACAATTTTCAAACGAATTTTGCAATGAAAAACCTTACTACATTTTCGGTTTGTTCAATTTCAAAAAACTCTCTCTCTCTCTCTCTCTCTCTCTCTCTCCGCCTCCTCCTGCCTCATTCGCTCCCTCCCTCCACCACTAGTCTCCATTGCCCAGCTCCAACCTCTCTCCCCCTCCCCTTTAAGGAAAAAAACCACCCGCCATCGCCACGCCCGCTGCCCGCCCGCCCAGGCATGACTCCATCAAACTCCCTTCTTCTCCTCCCATCAACGCCCTCAAGTCTGCCCCACTCCATGCCTCTCCCTCCTCTTGGTTGAAAAGTCACCACCAATTCATCAGTGCCCCCCTGGATCTCCCCTCAAAAATTTGCCCCCCCTCTGTCTCCCCTCATTGGAAAAAAATTTGGATTCAAAAGGATTGGCCCTTGGACCGAAAAAAAGAATTCAAAAATCCGAAAAAAAATTTGAAAAAATAATTTCATTGGAAAAAAATTTCCACTATTTTTCGAACAAAAAAATTTTGTAATTTTTCCAACGAAATATTTTCGTTGGAAAAAAAATTTCCACGATTTTTCGGCAAAAATTTTTTTTTTGTAATTTTTCCAACGAAAAATTTTTTGTTGGAAAAAAAATTGGATTTTTCGACCAAAAATTTTTTTTTTGTAATTTTTCCAACGAAAGGACGAATTTTCCAACGAAATAAAATTCGTAGCAAATTTCAAAACCTATTACCAACGAATTTTTTTTCGTTTGAAATTGTTTTCCAACAAATTTTTCCAAATTTTCGTTGGAAATTTCATCGGAAAAAAGCACCTATGAAGAGCACCTATAGATCTGATTCCCCAGCTTAGACATCATATTTCGCGATTGTCTGAAATGTAATGTAGGTTTTTCAAAGAATATCATCTGCATCTTATATCAGACCAGATACCTAACAAGACAACCGGTGCTCCGAGCAAACTCTAGGCATAGCACACTTATCTGCAATTTTCGATAGAACTCTATGACTGTTTTGGTCTTCTAAACTTATGAGCACCTTTAACTCCTGTTTTCCTTGAGTCACCAAGGAAAATTCTATCTACAAGACCTGAATTTGGAGACTCTGAAAAGTTCTTTTTCTAGAGCAGGCAACATAGAGATGGAGCATGTTGAGTTAAGACTATAGTAAACCCTAGTTAAATGAAATCGATATTTGAGTTCCCAGAATTTTGAAAAGCCGTCCTCGATTATTAGTACATGATCTAGGCGTGCCAATTCCTGCTGCTTCATCTCGTGTTTGCATGTGTAATCTGTGACATTGACAATACAGCTCAAACTTAATCAGTTTGTTTGCAAAACTCGGATCCGAAAATGAACAGCCAAAATGTGTCGACTAATGTCCGTTTTCGGCTAAACTGTCATCCGGGTCATAAGTCGGAGTTATAAGTTCCACGGAATTTCTGGTGTTCATACCGTATAAGATCGTGTCGCCGTGTCATGCCCGAGAATCCTCGGTCCTGGAGGGGCTCAAAATTTTTCAGTGGTCTCCACCCACATAAACTCATGAAAGTTCATCGTCAAAGAAAGCTGGAACACTTAGCCAACTGGCGATGGAAAATGCAAACATGTTACCAAAAACAGCTGGCACTTGTTAATGCATAGTTGCTTGTGTCCATAATGATGGATTAAACCTCCAAAATGCAGAAAGTATTGGGCCAAAGGGTCCAAAACTTGCTTCCTACCCTCTGTTCCTATGCGCTGCAATATAAGAAAAGCTCATAACCCAGGTCATCACTGGTCAAGACTCAGATTGAGTTTTCTGTGCTCCCCTTTTTACATATTTCTATTGGTACCGGACTTTACCAAAAATACCTTCTGTTGACGAAATTCGTATCGTTTGATGATCCGTCAACCGGAGGAGAATACCTTGAATCAATTCTCGGCGAGTCCGAGTTGAAATACTAGCTTCTTTCTTGCTTTGGCCAGATTAAAATTTCTAGATTTTGAATTTTATGTCGGAATTCTAAACTTTGGTAAAATCACAGCACTAACAAGGATCTCGCCTGCCAAATAAGAAAAATTTGCATTAACGGGATCATACGGATTATTCTTGGGACATACGTAATTAATGTTGCAAAAGTCAAACACTTATTAAAATTATATTCGAAAGGTGCTCTCGAGGCACTTGTTAACACTAGATCGCACATGGCAGATCGCCTCAAAACGCCCTGCCTATCAATGCAATTATGTTGGTGGGGCTATGCTGCTTCCGCGAGTCCAAACTTGAGGCGCGCATGATGCTCGACCCACATCAGCTCTCGGACAGCATCCGTCCAGGTGGGATTAGAATCGACCAGAGAGTTGCATTGGATGCAGATGAAAGAAGACAAAATTAGCTTTTTTGGGTGTTATGTTACCATCGGACAGCCAACCACCCTATTCTGAGGGAGGTCCCAATCGGCGTGGTTGGTAAGTCTCCTCCTTTGCGGTCGAGAAAGAAAGGAGGCCATTCCTGCATTCAATCCTTGTGCTTCCACATTGATTTGAAGTGTCACCAAACCCCCAGCTCATATCAAGAATGTGGATGGCGAGAGGATCGCAATCGCGAGTGCCGACTATAAGAGAATCGACCATCTGTAATCCGTATATAGAAATTTAGAATGCTGAGATAGTAGAATCGAAATCGCATACTCGGTTTGGACAACCACTGTCTTCGAACCATTTCAATAAGGGCGAAGTCGCACGGATCGGAGGACCTGGATATTTCTCTCCTTTTCCTCTCTTACATGGTCTTGATGGATGAACAATCAGTGTATGTAAAAGGAGGGGAGATGAAACCATAACATATCTATAGTGTGTACTCTAACAGGCCCATCCACCACAAGTTATTCTTATATCGGCTTGCACTGACCTCCCGACCACACTATTACTGTACCACGTACTGCTATCATATGATCAAATAACTGTATCTGGCGATCTAGCACCGCCTTATTTATTTTGTGAACTTTATAATAACATGTCATATACGAAACTAAAATGTTATGTGGTCAATGTTAGCAATTGCTTATAAGAATTTGTAACGATGACTTGATAGCATCCGATTCATGATGGGATATGATAGTTAGGATCTGAAGAGTTTAGCTCATCCTTTAGGTTAAATCACCTTAATTAGACTTGTAATTGTATGAATACCATGCTCGTTTTGGCTACGCCTGTCGTGATTCCGTGGCTCTTTTGTCCTCATGACAAAAGTCAGCTTTTGAAATCGAAAGTTGGAGACGACTTTAGCACACCCAACTTCCTCATTTGCCGTCAAATAAGATGGAGGCCCCTTCTGCAATTAATTCTATAGATTAACGTAAATGGTTAGGCTGCTTGGAGTGATTAAGGTCGTACCCAAATCTACTTGGATATATATATTTTTTTCTTGAATTACATATAACGACAAAGTATAATACACATTATAAGTAAATTGAGAAATTAACTGTCATTATCTTATATTATATAAACATTCGTAGAGTAATTAAAAAGGAATTTGAATTTTCTTCATTAATCTAAGAGTGAAGGAATTGAGTTCGAAATTTTGCTAGTCCTAATCTAACATTATTTGGTTTTGTGCAAATAATCATTTTTCATGAATAAACTGCCACAAAAGATAAATTATACCTAACGGAGTAGTTTTTTTTTTTGGTCGAATCCTAACGGAGTAGTTTAGGTGGTTGTGCGTGTCATGTTCGGGGTTAAACCGACCTAATTAGGGCTGCTTAATTAAATAAGTCACGCAAATCATGTTCGGGCTACCTATTATTGGGTCGGTCATTTTCGGATTAAGACTTTTTGAAGCATAAGAGATCTATCTTGTCTAGAATGAGATTCCTAACACAACGATCCAAATGAATCATTCTTCGCACCGACACAACCCCAGTGGAAGAATTCAGACTCCTCTAAGGGAAAAAAAAAAAAAGCCCCGTTCCAAGGACTTTTTCGGGCTTAAAAAGAGTCCATTTAATTTTTGTTTAGCCCATCTAGATTGATTGACTTTTCGTTTATTTTTTGGCTTAATCTAAATCAAGATCGAAAAAATCGCTGCTACACAAACCCACAAACCCACATATAATACATTTAATTTTTGTTTAATTAAAAAACTTTCACAATTTACCCTAAAATAATGACAAGTAGATTCATACATGATATTTCGGGAAACTTAAACAGTACTGTAAAGTTTTTTTTTTTTTTTCGTAGTGTGAACTAAACAGCTGCTCGAGAAAGTCAAGATCG
This sequence comes from Syzygium grande, assembly GCA_024733475.1. Lineage (NCBI taxonomy): Eukaryota > Viridiplantae > Streptophyta > Magnoliopsida > Myrtales > Myrtaceae > Syzygium > Syzygium grande. Next base: position 25,449,501 of record JAMXDD010000006.1, on the reverse strand, counting down.
AAAAAATAGATCATGACATACACAAACAAACCCACATATAATATCATGCAGGTTGCAGACCATGTTTCCCTTCTTTCTTTATTTGCTTGGCTTCGGCCGCAGTCACACGCTGTCTTGCCTACAATTCGAACGTTCTCGAGAGACAGACCAACCCCCCTCTCCTTCAGAGTTCAGACCTAAAGAACCAGTCAAAAGTCAAAGCTTGGAACATTTGTCCTTTTCCTCAGGTCAGAGTCAAATCCAGCTCCAAGAGAGAGGAAGCTGTAGTTCTGACCGACCGTACCTCGAGACTGAACAACACAGCAATTCCCACTGAGCCGTCCAAGCTTGTAATGGAAGTCATGCACCGCCCCAGATCAATGCAATTTGACCAGATGAATTTGCAATTGCAGAAAGCCAACTAAAATAATCGAGGGGCATCAGGACCCTGAATGGCTCTGTTCCTAACATGGAAGATCACATGCGGTCAAGGTCAAAAATGGGGCAGGAACAATCTGGTATGGGCATATTAAAAAAGCTTCAGGACTTTCCAGTCCCCATGTTTTTATACCCAATCTGAACCTTTCTGCATCAATGTCGAAAGATCCAGGAAGACAGAAGAAGACAGTCATCTGGGACTTCAGATATCACAACTGCAACCGGACCAAAATTGGATTGAGAAGCCTAATGCAAAGCAAAACAGATGGTGCTTGTTCCAACCAAAGTTGTTAACCCAGTATGTGCAATGTATTGCCAGAAGGACAAAAGGAAAGGATACATAATAATACAAGAACGGCCTAATTCTCCAAATGCTCAAACACCAAAATTTACCCAAAACGCAGGTAAGAAACTCGATACACTTCGCGCTCCAAGACATTATTAGATCATCATGAAGAAGACAGTAAGAGAAGCACATAACCCAGTGAGGTCCTTCCCCTATGCTACATTCATATATATATTTCTTTACATAGGTACTCCTCTTCCGCCGGCGCCGCCGGTCGTCGGTCGAGAGTCCTCTCTACTCGGCGCGGTTCGCCCTCCCGATGTAATCGAGCCCCTCGGTGCGGCTCCGCACGATCCGATGGAAGACCTCTCTCACTTGCTTCTCCAGCGGATCCAACCCATCCTTCACGGCCTCGAACACCTCCACCATGTCCTCCACTCTCTGCCGCACCTCCTCCTCCTTGTCGGCGGACAGCGGGAATTGGGCCGAATCCACCAGCTCGCTCATCATCCTAGCGCACCTCTCGATTTGATGGATCTCCCGCAACAATCCGCACGCGTTCCTCCTCTCCCTCTTCTTCGATTCCTCGGCGATCCTATCGTGGAGCGAGAGGAGGGGCGCGGCCCAGGCGAACTGCCTCGGGATGGAGAAATGCACCTGCAGTCCCCGGTCCTGGCACGGGATCGCCGCCACGAGGGCCCATGTCACGAAAAGGAGCACCGAGTTCATCGTGAAGACCGGCACGGCGAGGCCGTTGGTGGCCACGATCTCGTTCCCCCTCGGGGCATACAGGTTATTCCCGATGGCCTGGATCTGCCTCGCGGCGGACCACGACCTCGAGACGCTCCAGGACAGCGACCTGAAATGGCCCAGCGAGCGGTGGTCGCGGGTCAAGTTGCTGCGGCTGAAGGACCGGTTCCGGTGCGCCGCCGCCCCCGAGCCGCCGGCGCCGCCGGAGGCTTCCTTCTCGTCGAGCATCCCGATGGCCAAATCGATCAGGGCCTTCTTGGCGCGGCGGAACTGGCCCTCGCTCAGGCTCTTCTTCCGGCTGTCCAGCGCGCACACGACGATCTCCAGGAGCTTCTGCCACCGCCTGACCTGCTCGATCCCGTCCCGGATCGCATTACAGACGTCCAGGGCCTTGATGCCCCGCTCGTGGAAGTCGGCGATCGACCTGTCCACGGGGGACCTCGACAGCTGGGACCTGCGGTTGAACAGGATCGCCCGGAACTCCTCCTGGCAACACAGGAACGCGTCGAGCAGCTTCCGGACCCACGGGAGCGAGAGGAGCTCCTCCGGCCCGGCCGACGACAGGTCGAGGAACCGATCGGCGACCTGCCTCTGGAAGGCCTCCAGCTCCAGCTCGGCGGCGCTCGTCGCCGCCTCGTGGCCCGGGTCCACGGAGTGCACCGCCGCCTGGTCCCGCCGCAGGCTCAGGATGGACCGCCCAATGTAAGAGCCCTGGTACTCCGTCGCGGGCATTTTCCCCCTCTCGGATCCCCCACGAGACGACCGCCGCCCAGGTAGCAAGTCCCGCTCGCGAATTTTACCGAATCCCTCGACGGCGGGGGGGCCTCGAATCGGGAATCTCTTAGCAACGGCCCATTTCGGAGCACGCGCCGGACCGATCGAATTTCGAGGGCTCGTTCGTGCAATCGAAGCTCAAACACCAGGCGTACAGAGAGAGAGAGAGAGAGAGGGAGATGGGGGAATGGACGAATGATGAAACCCTAAAGTGGGGGGGGGGCATATATATTGGGGGGAGCGATTTGGACCGCGTGTTTATGGGTGGTTTCGGAAAGGGACGGGTCGGCCGTGTGATGGCGACGAGAGAGATTTTACCTCAATTAGCATGGTTAATCTTATATTCGCCCCCGGCCCCCCCTCAGGGGCCCTCGACGCGCCGGCCCACGCGCAGTCGACGGGATCGGATCTCGACCGTCGGTTTCCCGGGGGGTAGTCGCGCCCCTGGGCCGTCCGTCGGCGCCACGTTTTTACTCGGTACTCGGCAGCTGTCGCGGCGTGCCCCGTGTACCCCCGCGGGTGATCCTGGGGCTCGGCAGCAGCGTATCATTTCCCGCGGGGATGTCTGTCCCGGTCGTGCTTTCGGTTTTTCTCTTTCTTTCTTTTTTTTTTTTTGGGAACCGGCGCTAGCGTCACGGGGCTGTGTCGCTGGGGCCGCGTGACGGGGGGGGGCGCGGCTTCGGACGGGCGGCACGTGCGGGGTGGGGCCGGTTGGGGGGCGCGTTGACCACGTGGAGGGATTTGATTGGGTCTCTGACGAACGCGAAACGTGGATGGCTTAACAAGTGGAAGGGGGGGGGAGAGGAGGGCTTGGTCCTCGTTGGCGCGTAGCGCCCTCGTTGTCCCCTTCTAGAAGGACAGGGCACGAGGTAGCTTGGCTTGGTCCCTATTGCAATTTACGAGAGAGAGAGAGAGAGAAAAAAAAAAGAGAGGAAATAATTGTTGAAAAGGAAAATGGAAATGTCAACGTAACGCCTTCCGAAAATATGAATAATTTAAAAAACATCGTTTTTTAAGATGATAACTTGTATGGCTTAATGAATAGAAAAATATTTCCAACTTCAATGAAAATGGTTAAATATGAATCGTCGTTGGTAATAAAAATGCTTTTCATTATCATTCATATTTTCATGAAACAAACATACCCCTAAAGAATTATATTCACGAAGGTGGTTTATCTTTTATTTTTCCCTTTCCTCATAAGAAAAGCGAGAAGGAGTGATCACCACCGATCTACGGTGTTTCGTTAGCATTGCTTGCGGTCCCCACTTTTTGGAGGATATCGGATTGAGTGACAATTACGTAAACATCTCAATTTATAAAAGGAAAAAAAGAAAGAGAGAATAAGCTTATTTTATAGCACGTTTAAAGTGCACGAATAACTTTCGTTTTATTTGATAGGAGGTGCGTAGTTATTGTTTTGAAATTGAGTTTCTATCCGATTTCGAACGCCAAAAATCCCGATCGTTGCTTCTTTGGACATTAAATAATTTTCTTTGATATCAAATAAGGTGAAACGAATGGAACCTTTTTATCCTAACCATGTGATAAAGTGCTAATTTTTACATGTTCATTAATTATTTTCGAGGTGTGTGAATTACCATGCTTTTTCTGCATTTTTTTTTTCTTTTTGGAAGAGTCGTCATGTTTCTTTTCGTGAAGCCATGTGGCGCTTCGCTAAATTATCCTTTCGATTAGGAGGAATTGGTCAACTTTCATTATGCACCACTTGTTTTGCTACACGAGCAACAGCGGGTTTGACCTCAGAAAACGACTTTTCGTACCTTCATGATGAAGAATAAAGTAATAAAAAATATTTTTAGAAAAAATTCCGGACGCTCGATGGTCAGCTATGGCACATCAATTATTGATGAGGGTTAATGATATATTTGGATTATCATGAAATTGGGTAGAAGGGAAGTGGGTTAGGGTTTCTTGTACAAGGACAGCACGCAAAACCCTAATGGTTTCTTGCACAAGGACAGCACGCAAAACCCTAATTAGATTACTGATGTTTAGGTGCTAAAGAGTCGAAATGAACTACTTCAATCGATATGCCCTTAGGCAGCCATACATAACATAGGAATCGCACTTGAAAATGATGGATAATTAGCTGGAGCAGCGGGTGCTGTAGCGAAACTGGTTGTGAAAGAAAGGAAATCAGCCACATTTAAAATTACTTTATGAAAAGGTCCATTTGATATCAAAAAACTGCTCAACAATAGTCGAACAAGTGGGGAATATTGAAGCGAACCAGAAAAAGTTGATTAAAGCCGGATCTAAAAATTGGCTTGATAAGCGTCACGTAGTAGGCGTGATTACAAATCCTATAGACTATCACCATTGGGGGGTGAAGGGAGAGAGCCCCAAGCATGCAACTGCAACGGGCAACTGTCTTTCTGTTCTCGATCCAAGAGTTTGAAGATATGAGAATGGTGATGCCAAATTAGAAGAGCCAGGACTGCTTCTGCTTGTTTTCCTCATCTCCACGGATCGGAGTGGAGAGAAGAAAACCTTTACCCCTTTCCATCAAAAACCAAAAGGTTCGCAAACAGTAACTCAAAATGATGATAAAGAAAGAGAATTCTTGATTCAGTTTTCCACCTTAGCAACAGAAAAAAGAATGATCAAATTCTATTGAGATCGACTCATAGTGATAATTTATCAAAGAATAACTCCGATTATCAAACGATTGAACAACCGGGAGCAATTAACTTACGATACTCAATTAACATTCATAAAAAGTATTTAATGAAATATGAGTTCAATACATTCTGTGTTAGCATAAAGATGGATACTCCATGCTCATTATCAGATAATCACTCGTTTGCAAATCTCGTGTGGGGGTTATAACTTGTCAAATTTATTAGTTTATTTGTCGTGCCCATGAAGGGACAAGAAATATGCTCGGAAGACAGAGGGATGCGACAGCGAAACGTCAATGTCGATACCATTTCTTTGAAAATATTTTGCCAATTTTAAATGGTGGTCTGACAATGTCGCATGTAATAGAGTAGTTTATACGTCGTGCTTTCGACGAACAAAAGACTTCGATGAGGAAACAAACAAAGCACGAGTTTTTTTTCGTGTTCTTTAATCGTTTGTAGGTACACGATTCGGATAAGGACCGGCTTATATGGTCACGTGGGATGCATCGTTTTTTGTCTGTCAAGATGGTTTCAAGAACTTTCAATCCTTGGGTGAGATTGAATTTTCAAACCTAAAATATGGAAATTCATGTAATGAATCGAGCAGAGTTTGTGATGTGAGTAGAGCTAAATTAGCGTCGAATGTAAATTTGCCTCTCCAATTTGATCGAATTTAGGTCGCAGCACGAGAAACAAATAACTTGTCGGGATTGTTAAAGTGTAATAGCAGCGTCGCTTGATGTGATTATAACGTGCTTTATGTAAATATAGTCCCTTTTCATATGATGATTTAAACTTTTTTTATTGAACTTTTTAACGTGGCTTCGAAAACAGGAACTCCCGAGGTCAAAAATCTTTGAGCAGCACGAACAACTTGTATTTATACCTATAGAGCAACTTGCGTTTATCTTGAACAAGTCCCATTTATCCACAATTTGCCACGAGAACTGAATGTTGGGCCACCAAAAGATGGAGAGACACGTGACAATTTGACCAGTCGAAAGGTTCAATTCACGAGGCACAACGAGTGAGTTCGTGACCTCGATTCCTTCATTAAATAAAATATCAAGTTGGGCATTTTCAAATGAGGAAAAAACAAAAACAATAATCAGCTCTCGAAAAGGCAAGGAATCTTTACGTATTCAATAATAGATTTTTTGGAATCGAAGGACTTGGTCCATGTTGATTGCTAGTTCAGTAGTTTTCAAAGCTTTCTCTCTCTATACATACATACGTACAAACTAGGGCTCACGACGTGGAGTGATGTGGAATGTATTGACTTGGTCTCTTTCACACGTCTCTGTTATGAAGTAGAGCAGAATACGTTGGCCTAAGAAGCAAGACAACCAACTTCGTCAGAACAAGAAGAAGAAGAAGAAGAAGTCAATGTAATTGCTTCGCGAAGCTGATGACAGATTCGCACATGTCCTTTTTAACGTTACAAGGCACGTTTCCTGCTTTCTTTGTTAGGTTAAAGGAAGATGGAAATGGCATTGAACAACACTAATTGCTAAGAGGGATTAGGTTCACGAGACCATTCAGCATCTAGACTTGCCAAGGAGCTTAAGGGGTTCGGATTTCAACCTCTGACAACGATTGAGTCACGAGAATTAATGGAGCTCAAGCTAAGTGCGCTCGTTTCGCGGAAATATTGGTTATTTTGAGAGTAAATATTTTAAAAATAATTAATCGTGTCACTTATAAAAATAAATGAACAAAAAAATATTTTTATCACCGACAAACATGTTTAAGATTAATACCCGGTCAACTTTTTCGCTATCGACGAAAATAATTTTAGCTTGATTTTCATTTGAATCTTGAAGTGGGTAAGAGTTGGTGGGTACTCAAAAGCCCCAATTCATATGGTTAATTTCATACACACGTTGCCAATATTAATGATGATCGTCTAGTTTTTTTTTTTTGGTCGAAATGATGATCATCTAGTTAGATTGATATTGCGGCTCGAAGTGGAATCGCTGCCTTGCTGGTGTTGCATGCCACGGGTACGTGTGGCAGAAAACGCACAAGACACCAAACTTGATAGAAAGGCCTTTTTCTCACTCTCAGAGTACACGTATTGATGTTGCATATCGTATTTAATTGCCATCCATTCATCATCACCTCTCTCTCTCTGTCACTGGGTTAGGCTTCGCTTCTTCTTGATCTCTTCTTGGCTTTTTGGTTTGGCATCACACCAAGGTTTGCTGAGTTTCTCCACTTGCTTTCTTTTAGTATGAGCATGATCTGTCCAAGTTTTTTCAAGGTTTTGGTGAAGATATACAGCGGAATTCCAAAGTTAAGAATACTCGATTCTTGCTTTTCTTGATAGAAAGTAGGCCATGATTCGTACATAGATTTTACTGGCTTGTTTGCATTGTGACTCGTTAGTATCGCTCTGTCAATCTATTGGAATGGGACTTGCAGTTGGAGTTGGAGTGGAAGACCGCTTGAGAGACTGACTAAAGGAGATTTGGCAAGGTGAAAAATGGGCTACGTGGTGAAAGTGTCGTTGCTGGCGACATTGTTGTGCCTCGTCGTCATGGCCTTGATATGTTACTTGATCGGAAGGGAATGGGGTCGACAATGGGCGAAGCACTACAGGAGCCCCGCACCGCCACTCCGCTCGCACCAGAGGCCACCCAAACTCGTGTGAAGTTTTTTGCATCATTCTATGTATGTTTATACGCAAAACTCGCACGTACAGATTGTACAAATCGACATGCTAAGTTGTTGTATATGAAGCCACGAAGCGTCTTAGGTCTCGAGAAGGCAAGATGCATAGAAACTTCTTGTAGAACTCTCTTTGCAGTTTCTTTTTCTTTCTCAATGCAATTCATTCTCGGCTCCTAGTCCTGATGGAGCGGAGTTGCTGCCCATGGTCTCACAATTTCCTCATTCATTTCTGTCCAGTGATCTCATGGCAAGTAAGTCCATTGTGAGCTATAGGAGTATTCGAGCTACTAATGTCGCGCACTCATTACTCACAACGTTTCCACAATCCATAAGCCACCGTGACTGTCTATCTTTCATCGGATCATTGCCAACCGATCTAAACATAGTTGCGGACTGACATAGAAATGCTCTAACATTGCCTCCTTCAAACAAAACTTTGCTATATGTTTTGCTTGAACAAGGGATATAACAAAAGGGTGATGAAATTAAGTGGTTTCCGACCATCTAAGTTATGAGAATAAAGAGTAGTGCTGAAATTCTCACGAACCAGATTCTCATTGACTGGATGGCTTTGACTGGAAGCATCATAAGCTGCTAATATAGCCCCCTGATGTGCTAACAAAAACCCTTCTTTTCCTGTGATTTCTCTCGCCTAGTTAAAGAAGTAGATACATCCTTTTAAGATGAAAGGGAAAAAGGATACCCATCTGGGAAGTTCTCTCTGGCTTGCTGCTTCTCTATAGCTTCAACCCACAACATCAGCAACAAAGATGCTACCCGAGTCGCACCAGCCGCCTAAGACGTCTCTGCCGGGGCACTGCAGTGGAGAAGAGCAGATCTTTGAGTTCACTGTGAAGAGATTTTCATGATAAAGTGCAGCAGCATAATGCTGCAGTATAAGGCAGTCCAATCAGAGTGGCATAAGGCCCACTTCGCCCAATGTGCTGTGACAGCCAATAGAACTTTTGGGTCACTTAACATTGATTATTCAGACGAACCTCGTACTTGATTAAGGTAAGTCTATATAACACAAACTCTTGATAATTGTACAATTAATAGGGTCGCCATGTTAAAGTGCAACAACATACAGACATCAAAGCTTTTGTTGCCCAATGATTCGCATTTCAAACAGGCATGAATACAGCATCTATAGGATAACTTCCATCTTTCCAGTTTTTTGGGATGAGATACGCTACACTGCCGTTTAATATATAGGTAGTCAGATAAGCAATGATTGAGGCTCTAGACGATATTACCTTGTTAAACCCTAGCCAGTTTGAGTCTCCTCTAAATGTAAATACTTTCTCGCTCTTTGTCCACTGCCCACAAAAGACCTGCCCAAACAAAAGATTACGAGTAAGACTAGATATATCAAAAGAAAGAAAACTAGGACTAAATCTTGGGCATCAACAAAAGAAAGCTAGATGAGGAAGTGCCACGTTTTAACTCAACTACAATTAACATGAAAGGAAGACATACTGCTTTAACAAATTAGAGCACCCCCAGCACTAGAAAGAACAATAACTGTATGAAGGAATAAACCTTACAGGCACCTAGCGTACCATTAAGGCTTGACAGATGCACACACCTATACAATAATCTCTTCAAATATTTTTGCATGATAAAATGTTTTCATTGATAGCCACCTATTCTTCAGGTCACGCCATTGGCTACATCCGTGTAAGATCATTCTTACGCTGTGCTCTATTTGCACATGTCCAAGTGCTAAACCAGCAAAAAATTTGTAATACGGTCGGATAAGATAATTAGAACAAGAACATACAAGTGAGAAGAAGCAAGCAGACAAAGTACATAAGAACTTATTTGCCAACCTTACCTCATAATCCATTCCTTGTACATAGATATAATCAGAGTTTATTGACGAAAATGCAAGTCCAGTGATCTGTATAATGAAGCAGGAAAAATTTACTCTCACCAGCAGATTTTGACAGCATAAGCCAGAGATACTTCTGCAGATATAGCTTCATTTGCATAACTCGTATATTTAAGCTACTAATGCAAATCATGAGATTTTGCTGTCACACGATGGAATAAGACATGAAGCTGGAAGTTCATTCCACATTCTAGAAAAATGAACCCAACTGATTGTAAACAGAAACAAAAAAAGGAACTGGCCACAACTGATTAACTCTTTGAATGATAATTTAGACTGCTAAGCCACTCTCTTATTTTCCTTATCATTTCCAGTTAAAGAAGCTTGCACTTTTCACAATGTGAAAGCAAATTTGCTTGAGGGTGATTAACTGATGCATGAGTCCTCAATTCAAATTGCACATGTAAATGAAGAGAGTGGAGAAGCGTCATCATGTAAAGCAACTTATAGGTTGAGACCACTACTTCTTCTTTTTCCAAAAGAAAAATTGTGTTCAGGTGGCAAGGATTTAGGTAGTCAAAGGAATGGGTGGTGACATCTGGATAGTTCAAAGCAAGCATGCACCTTTATCTGTGAATATTCTATCACATGCAGTTGGAGAAGGCAGCTCCTGGGAAGTGTTGTACATGGTCAACCTCTAGCTCCATCATCAACCAGCCACTTATGTCTTCACATAAAAGCTAGGTTATCAACTTCCAACTCGTGACTTATGGCTATTAGATACAGAGATGTTAAGCGATTCTGAAATTGACTTATGGTTACCCCAAACACATAGACAATCGTTCATCTCTTGAAATTGACTAAACTACTGGACCATGAAGAAATGTCAATATGTGTCTCACACTCATCATTGTAAAACAGTTTGCAACTGGCTCCACAATCAATGACAAAAAGATTTCTTGCATGCAAAGAAATTGAAGTCTCCTTCCAAATCACGTTCTGAAGTAGAAACATTAGCAAAGAGCTTGGAAGCGGGGAATAGCTTACCTCATACTTTGAGCAATGCACCCATCGTGTTAATGCTGCCCATCTGTATTAGAAGTATAAAAACAATATTACATTTCCTTTTATATATAAAGAACAAAGAAATCCTGAGTTATCCAAATCACCCAAATATGCAAACCATGTGATAAAGACATGACTCATGTACAAAACCGACAGAAGTGGAGGGGAAGCGTGCAAGAATCATGCAATTCTATAGCAATTCATTTAATTCAACTTGATTTCAGCATTTGGTCATGAATCCATCAATTGAGCCAGTTGGAAGATGACAGATCTCAAAAGATCCAAACTCTGATTCATCTAAAGTCCACCAGGATAAGGAGCCTTAATGTAAATTGAACAAGATTCTAAGTTGGATTTGATAATTAAATGGGATAATAAACTCATATTGTATGCAATCATACAAACTATCAAAGAGAGACTTTATCATTCTTTCTTTCAGTTTTCTTCTCTTAAGTAATGTCAGAATTTAAAAGAACAAAGGAGGCAATAGTTCACAGTTCTTCAAACTTGCATTTACATGGGGATGCCATCACCCTTCAACAGAGAAGACAGCATGATAGAGTATTGCCACCTCATCAGGAGGCGTGGGGAGTCTATACGCTTAGAAAATTAAACGAGTATATTCAAGCTTTCTGCACTCTGTTTAGTGAGGTAAAATGAATTTATCGAGTGAAAATAACTTAATTCATACTTCTAGTTCTAGTTATTTTAGAAGAAGCTTAATGTCAAGTGGTATAATCAATTAATGTATGTAGGAAAATGAATAATAACATTACCTTCCCATATCTATGAATTAATACCTATTTAGTATCAATGCTTCTTTTCAATCCATTCTTGAACTTGTCATTACATCTTTTGATTCACGACCCTACAAGATGCGTAATTAAAAAATATTGAGTCCTCTGATCTAATGCATGCATCTCAACCTTAACTTGAAAACAGCAAATCTGAAATTGTCGTGATCGCTCCACCACTTCCAGGAATAGTACCAAAGCTTATCTAGAATATTACACATCTTATTAACAAATCAAGTCAAACCGACCTGACCAATTCAACGAGAACAAAAACTATAAGCCATGGACTTCTACATGTTAGTTATGAAGACTCAGTCTAAGTAACTGCATTTACAGAAATGGATAATGAGAAACCTGCGAGGATCATATACAGTCACCGTACGATCAGCACCACCAACTGCTATGTTGCTGGTAGAAGAACTGCAGACAGCATAGAAGATGTCACCAAGAGAGCCACAGATTCGATGGAGGCAACCACCATTTTCTTTCATCCTCAAATCCCATATACTCAGCTGCAACAATCCAAACATAAACAGAATAAAATAATAAATTCAACCATAATGTCAAAGACAAATTATCTGTAAAAGCAAATACTGTACATCATTTCTTTAATGTCATTACTATACCTGACAACCTTCAGCGACAGCTAATATAAAATTTCCATTCCCATTAGACATATTCTCTATGAAGTTCAGTGAAGATGGATACCACAGCCTGAAAGATCAGGTTTATAAGAACAACTTTTTCCTCAAGTGTGCAAACATATGCCATGTACCTATAGTTATCAAGCACTAAGAACATACGTCCTCAGAGTCCGAAGATGCATATCCTGATCATACATATCGATGCTTTTGCTAAAGCTCCGTGCTACAGCTGCCTGTGATATACAACCAGTCCGGAAAACACTGAGAAATATCATACAAGATATTAAATACTTTTTAAAAGAAGTACGAGTAAATAAATACGAAAAACTTATGTAGAATGAGGCAGTGATCTGGTCTCCAACTTTAATGCACTTTGTTTAAATGACCAATTACAGGTTCCCTCAAAGTTTTGAACTCAGAGGTTCTTAGACAAACTATTATCCACGTTCGTGAACGGGTAAGAACGAAAGGATAAATGCCAAGCACGTGTAATGTCTAAGATCGTCAAGTAAAAAAGTGAGTGTTCATCATGACCAAGATTGCTCCAAAGGCAAGTTAAATTCAATGCTTATATGAATACTCCAAAACCACTCGCAGAATACAAAAAAGGGACACTATGAAAACTAAAAGTATGCTTTATCAATAAAATCTCTATGCAACTAAGACTACAGTGTAGTAAGACATGAAAGAGATAATGATAACATAAAAGACATGTGCCACAAGATAACCAACTTATTCCATCCTCAATGCTTCCAAATTTCAAATGGAAATTGAAAAACAGAAAAATTCATGGATGACTAGGTACCATAGACCATTGATTTGGACTGAAGCAAAGTCCTGCCCAACTACCTTCTCCAATTCCACAATCTTGAGGCAATACCGAGTATGCAAGCCTGCCATCATCTGAAGATTCCACAGGAAAACATTATTACTTTATTGTACAAAATTTATGAATCGAAGACGGAGTCAACAAGGAAAGCAGGAAAAACAAGGAGTTTTGACAATCATAAAGCAATTAGATCACTTATATGATATATATGTCCAGAAACCTATCACATCTCAAGTAAAAATAGGTTAAATGATAGAAGATTAGTCTAATAGCTTCCATTGAGGAGCTGTAACATAGATAAACTGCGCAGTTTGCTATTGGTCAGACAAAAGTCGGTAGAAAGTCAGTAACAGGGCTAGCCCAGCCATGAAGGGCAGAACATTAAAGACCAAAAATCACTGGACTCTTCTCTGTCAGGAAACCTTTAGAAGCAAGGATATGAAACAAGACTAATGATGCAGAGGAGAGAGGACTATAGCATGGAAAGGACATAGGACAAATTAGAACCTTATTGAAAGGAGTCATGAGGAGGGGAATTTCACAAATTAGCAGAACGAATGTATCTTCTACATCGGTGGACCATGTATTACTCTATGCTTTCTTCTTTAAATTTATGTATTTGCAAAAACCCCATCCTGGTATCAAAGCTGTAGGAACTGAGAAACTACCATTCATGTCCAATTGGGGATAAAATGAACCCCTTCGCAAAACTTGTATAGGGTTTTCCCAATAAATGCCTCTTGAGCACTCATCAGACAGGATTCATATGCAATATATCGATTCTACAAATATTAATTCCACATGACTCAAGAAAAAACAGAAAATTTAGATATATATTCATTCAATTGGTTAATAAATGTCAGGAACAATCGTTAAGAATATGTAGAATGTAATTATCGCATTCAATGAAATTTGAGTAAGCATGCAAAGAAAAACAAAAATCACCCCAACCCCCAAAAGAAAAAGAGAGAGAGATTGAGACTAGACAAAGTGTAAAAGAACACGAACTTGATTAATGCTGGATCATATACAAAGTTTTTGACCAGCAAATTCAGACTGAGAAGAAAAAAAAAGGAATTCCAATTGAGTATTCATCTCATTTCCTCTGAAGAGAATTGACATCAAAAGATTTCAAATTCTGCTCACTGCTACCGCACAAGAATAAACATTTCTAATTCTCCTGCTGAAAGTCCCCTAAAAATTTAAATTACATTAGACAGGAGCATACCTTTACCACCTCTATCTAGCTTAGATACAATGAGGTGGCCACAGGAATCCACACTTCCCAGCATTAAGTAGCCAGTGCCTGCAATCGATCAACAATACTATAAGCCAGTCAATCGACATCGCCATCCGGCAACTAAAATTCGACAAGGAGAAGAGCAGTTTTTCTCACGCTAGAGTGAATACTAAAGACAATCTAAGCATCCACACCAAACTAGATGACCATAAATTAAGCATTTAATATAGAACATATCACTCCAACAGGCACAAAAGCATGACCAGACACAGCATGAGAGAACTGTTTAAGGAACTAGTAAAGGAATGAGTCTTTCAATAATAATCACCATCAGCAAGTCTTTTTTCCGGCAAGATTATGTCAAGCTAAGCCCAACTAATATCTTAAAAGGGAGCCCACCCATCTCTGTATAGGACTGGCGGTATCTGCAACTATAACCTTCTTGATATATGTATTTCCGAAAGTAGCTCCTGTATAGCAATACAAGCAACATTGCTTTTGGATAATAAAAGGTCCAACATTACAATTTTGAAATTAAACTTCAACTCTTCATTGGCCCTTCACTTAGTCTGATGTTTGGACAAAACTCACATGCATAGCTTTGAGTTGTAATAAATTAGAATCAGCTGCACCCATCACACATAACCAATGTGAAGTCACCCACTAAATGTAATTATTAATACCTAGTTGGCCCGAAAGAAAGGGCAACAGATTGCTGTATAGAATGCAGTAGTTTGTCGTAGGCCAGCAGTTTAGCTTTGCAGTACTCTACTGTTTCATGTCAAATAGTCTTTGCAAATTAATTGAATGAGCTGACTACCCAAAAAAAATTAGTTTAATGAGCCGATTTTTTTTTTCATTCTTTTTTTTTCTCTTTTTGTCTTTACGGTTTTCGTAGTGGAATCAGCCAACAACCAGATATTTCTCAAGCACGATTCAGCTCAACATCATTCTTCGACATTTTTTTTTTTGTGAAATGAAATCTTCAGGTAGCTTAAAAGAAAAGCCACTTACTGTCAGATTCAGTCAGCACTATACTCTGAATTTCGGATCGGTGTGGGCAACGGTCGACTAGCATAGAGTCTGTAACCTTCAAAAACAAAGACCATCACATTACAGAGGATTCGTACAGAGGATGACAGAATGAAAACCAACCATGGAAATACAACCCTTTTTTGCCCAAAAGAAAAGCTAAGACCAGTTCATAACTGAAATTTGAGATCACTGCACACAAGGCATGGTGAGGAATATACAAGACCAAGTGAGCTTTACCTGCGCATGAGCTGGAATAAGAAGGCTTTCTTTGCCTTTCCCGACCAAAGCCCCCTCCAAGGGCACCTGAAATCATGAAATGGAAAGAGATAGAGATATAATTCATGGAAAGAGATCGACCACACGAAAGGGCATTGAGGAGAGGTTGTGAACCCACAATTCTCTAGCCCGTCTAATTGCATAAGCAGATATCCAATGGACGAGTCTCAAAAACCTCCAGCAAATGATGCTACCTATCTATTCTATCATCTTCAATTCGCCAACAAAATCTCCGCAACGAGCAGTCCCAATAACAATCATTCAAAACGCACGGCCATCACAGGTCAATACATTAAGTTTTCTGGCGAAAGTGTTCTCCATAACCACCCCCGCTTCATTCTTACAAAATCGAAACAGCATCAAAACTCCGGGTCGAGTTCTACCATTCCCCATTCCCCGTCATCAGTTAACAAGGACTCGTCGAACACTCCTAACAACCCCGTGCCGCGGGCTACGACGGAACCGACCGCACATATCCGAACATCAAAATTCATGCAAAATTCAAGCCAAAAGGGGTCGTGTAACGTAACCTGGACTCTGAAGATATGGCCACCGGAAGCAATGTAGACCCAACATGAAGATCCTTCCTGGTTAGCCTGACCCAGCAAAAAGGAGGCAAATTTAAACTCATGAGGCCTTAACAACGTCTAGAGAGAGGGAGGGTTTAGGGTTTTGGGGACTCGGAAGCGATTACATGGAGAGCGAGGCGGGTAGACTGGAGATTTCCGGGAGAAGGGTGGCGGATGAGAGTGGAAGGAACCATCGCCTTCACCAGATTCTTCGCCGCCAACATTCTTCTCTCTCTCTTTCGGCGGGAACTGCAAACTGAGCCGTTCTTCGCCGTCGTCCGCCACCGTTCGATGAAGTAGACGGCGGAGCCCGACGGCTGAGCGGCGAACTGCCAAAATACGTTCGAGGAAATTACACTTCGCTCCTCTGAAACTAGACCGGTTGATAGATAGGGCCGGGTTGGATTTAGATCGGGTCGTCAATTGTCATGAGCAAAACCGATCCATTTAACCTGTTTTGACTCATATAATACAAATCTAGTGACTTCTATTGACCCATGCACAATTCATATTACTAGGTATGAAGTGAGCAAGAAAGAAAGAGAATGAAGATAGAATCTTTGAGACGGATTGAGTCTAAATACATTGTGAACAACCAATTTATGACATATAGAGTTGGGTCAAAACTCATTTATGACTAATTTAATATATATAACCGACTCATTTTATGACCCATTTTAATGGGTCTATCTAAAACTTGTACTCTGTTTTAGTTCTCCTCAAGTTCATTTTGCATTTTTGGACCTCAATCCATTCACCAATAGGTGCAATACGTACCAATTTGCCCATCAAATCCTTGGCATCGATTTCTTTATTTATAGCCGAAGTATAGTCAGGATAAATTACATATCGACCCTCAACTTTTAACTCAATTTCATCTTGCCCATCTAATTTGATGTGGTAGATTGTGATTACAAAGTGTCGTGTGTATCTTGGATCACAATTAGGCTTCATGACCATCGAATAGTTTGATCATAAGACCGGATCATATATTTTCGAAGATAATTTTCCTACAAAAAGCACTTGTTTCTAGGGATGTACAAAGGAACCGAAAACCGTCCAGAATCGGATCGGACCGGTCCTGTTCCTGATTCCAATTTAGCGGAATTGATAAGTACTGGTCCGGTTCCCGGTTCTAGGCATGGAACTGTCCATCCGCCCATCCGGACGGACCCGGTAGTATATATGTATGTATGTATATATATATATATATATATATATATATATATATATATATATATAAAATTTTTAAGGAAACTTCTAACAAAACATATATAAAAATTAAGAAAAATGAAAATCCTAAGATCCCTAATCTAAAGCTCAACGCTCATTAATTGAGTATTGTCTCGTCTCACTTTCACCTTGTCTAAGTTGTTTCTTTATCTTTTACTCATTGTCTCGACTCTTAAACTCAACGCCCATCGATTTATGGCCGTGCCTCCGGCCGTTCATTGCCTCCCTCTCTTGCTTTCGGTCACCTTCATTTGTGTGAAGCTTCATGAGACTAGTTTCATGGATCCACCCAGGAAAAGAACCGGACCAGCGGTCCGATTCTCTGGTGGATTTATTGAACCAACGGGTAGTTCCCAATTCTAATTTTTCGGAACCGATTCTTAGTGGGCGGTTTTCAGTTCCATGATAGGAACCGCTCATCCGGATCATACTCACCCCTATCCATTTCTATTAGTATTAACTTTTGAGATTCGATTTAACTACCGAATGATCTTTTCATTGGTACAAAGTGGCAACAATGTGGCGGAACTGACCTCAAATCAAAATCATCTCACGTGCCGGATACAAGGTCAAATATCCCGGTGAGGTTGAGGGGCAACTTGAGGAAAGAAGGACATGGACTTCAGGGAGTAATGTGACACAAATCAAGCTAAGAGGGGGGCAAGATTAAAATTAATAAAAAATTCAGTGGGCAATCCGTAATTTTTTTCAGTAAGGGAGTGACTCACAGCTATAAGGTGACATTGACGATTTTAGGCAAAAGAGAGAGTGATAACCCTAATTGGAAGCTTCAAAGCTTTTCCTTTGGATCGATCCTCTCTGCAAATGAACCATGTAGCATTGGAGATGGAAATAGCCTTCTTTATCCCCAAATGTTCTGTGGCAAGATGTCTAGATTTTACGTTATCTTTGAACATGCTCGTTTTCCCGAAGTAGATATTCATGATTCAACGATTGTCTGATACAGTTTTCTCGTAGCAGTTTCCACTGGAGTTTTTCTGCGGCAGTTAGAAAGTTTCTATTGCTAGAGATTTCTTAACTATTACGGATATGTATGTATGTATGTATTTCGATAAAGTAGCATCATCCATTGTACTTGCGGAGATCCGATTGCAATAAGGTCGTCAAACCTCACTTTCCATTCACTCGAACACGTTAGATTTTGATTCCGTGTTGGCAACCGACATGCTGGCGAAACGCTGAGGTGGCCACTGCCCAGTGCCAGCATCATGTCTAGTCATCCCAAACTTAGAAGAATTATACAAGCCCCTCCCCTCGCCGCCAGTTTTCCTTATTGGAAAAAACAAAATAGGATAAAAAGGTGACCCTCACCCGTTCCCATCAAGCAAGAGCCAGCAACAAATCAACTGGAGATACCTCATGGGTTGCATGCATAGAAAACTCGGTGTTGGTGGAGCACTAAGAACTTATTAAAACTACAGTCATTCTTGGAAAAACACTTAAAAATCAATGGTTGCACAAGAACGTATCGCAATTGGACTCCTTCAGTGTCAATGCATCTATCCACTTTTGTTTGAGGAGATTAAACAAGGGATTCCATATAAAATTCGAGGGTTCTCTATCTTGGCTAGTGGGCATTGAAAGACACATTGGTCGTTGGGACTCTGACGGCTTTTGGGAGTTAGTGTGGTGTACTTGCGTGCGGGGGGAATATCTTAAACCATATGTCGGCCGAAAAGAGCAATTGCCGACTAGTGATTTCGGTTTACCTTTTTGTGAAAAGGGATCATTATAATTAATCACTTTGATCAACCTGATGGACCTATACGTAATTATTAAGCTAGCAAGGATTGTTGTCTTAGTGAGAAGCTGCATTAGGCCTGAAAGATAGGCGGTCAAATTCTCTTGAGAAGCATCGATATTGGGTCGGGTCCTGTTTCTGGCTCGAACTCTTTTTTGGCTCACGAAAAAGCTCCAAATTCAAGTCAAGTCCGGATTCCGGCTTGAACTTTTTCTTTTCAAAAGATGTTTCAATGAGAAGCTTGAGACCTGAGTTCGGCGTGTGTTGAGAGCCTGAGGTTTTTGCTTATTGAGTTTTGGATTGTGCGGTGTTTTGATCTGTTATGGGTGCTTTTCTTCACGACGAAGGAGTTCTTTGGGATCAAATTGGGGACGAAGAAAATTGAAAGGAAAAAAAGGGAAAGATAAAAGGCAAAAAAAAAAAGTAAAAGATCACATGAAATGACACATAGGGAGATAGAGATGAATACGTGAAATGACATGTCGAATCTTTGACAGCATCATCAAATGGAAACTTGACGGAGTCTAGATTTGTTACGGCGTTTTGAAATGTTACGGGTGCTTTTCTTCATGACAAAGGAGTTCTTTGGGATCAAATTGGGGACGAATAAATTTGAAAGGAAAAAAGGGAAAGATAAAAAGCAGAGAAAAAAAAGTAAAAGATCACGTGAAATGACATGAGAGAGATAAAGATGCTTATGTGAAATGACATATCGAATCTTTGACAGCATCATTAAATGGAAACTTGACAAGATCTAAATTTGTCATCAACCGAGTGTTTATACATCTTTTATGAAAGAAGAAAAGTTCGGGTCAAAATAGGAACCCGACCTAAAGTTATCATCTTTGTACAAGATTAAAAAAATGTTCGGAATAATAATCTCACCTGAGATTATTTTACGAAACAAAAGTAATTCGGGTCAGAAATGATGCGCGGCCCCGAATTTATTACTTTTTAAGAGAATTGGGCCAAAATAGACGAGAGGATGGCAAAAATTTTCCTTTCACGATGATAGGTGGTGACTGACTTTTGTGTCCGTTCAGTGTACATTTTGTCAAAAGAGCACCAAAATGGAACCCACCCTTATCTTTTGAAAGAAATTCTTTTTGAACATGGTTGTACATTACTGACCATGGAATCAAGAAATGACACTTTTAACGATTTTTCTATTACTTATAAAGGTCTAGAACCTCGTAAATAACGATTTTCTTCGGAACTTTCACTGCAAGCTTTGATTTGACCGTTGATTTCACGAAAATGTTTTTGGGCTATTAAAAATCTAATGAATTTGTGTGTAATTTTATTCAAAAATCTTGTCCGGTGATCGAGGGTATTTTCTAAGGACGGGGACATCATATGATCGCAATTGAGAGAATTGTGATATCCTGTATTTTGTGTGTCGAATGAGACAAATTAGGAATAAATAGCCCTTAAACATATAAACCCTGTTTGGTTATTAGGAAAATGATATAAATAGTTCTCAAATTTTGACTCAGTGTGCAATATTATACTTAAACCTTTAATTGTTTTAATTAGATCATTGAACTATTTTTAAATAATCAATTTAATTCCCAAACTTCTAATTTGTTTAATCCAATCCATAAATTATTCATATCAAAGTCAAATCAGTCATTCGATACTATTCACGAGTTTTCATAATTACAATATTACCTAAATATAGAGACGTGTCCAAGTTAAGAGAGTACGAATTTACCTCCTCTAGAAAGAAAAATAATTAGCATATTGAATTTATAACGATTAAGACGTGTCTTCTTTTTCTTTTTATCTTTTACCTTTTCTTGTCTCTATCATTCTTTTCTTTTTTTCTTTTCCTCCCTCCCAATTCTTCTTCATTTTTTGCCCTAGGAGCAGCTCATCCACCGCAATGGTCGTCATCGCCCATCGGCCATTGCCACCACACTCGTCGTCACACTAAAGCCCAACCATATCCATTGCTGCCTGCGCAGCTCCCCAAGAGCATATTTTGATCATCTTGGTGTACCTGTACATGATATAATTGCTTCACAATTTCAATGGATCTCACAATCCTTGAAAATACGAAAAATCTAATTCCTCGTGCAAAATCAAGTAGATTATCAAATAGTAATCTAATTCTTCTTCGATGATATTGACAAATCTCCTTTCTACTGGGTACTATCTACATGTGTTGATCATGACAAAATCATTTATGAGGAAGACGTTGCCATTCGAGTGTTTTAGACAGATTATAGCACCAACACCATCATGCATGGCATCACGAAACTGGAAGCAATTTACATTACTTGGATCAGACAATGTTATGAGGATAAAGCAATCGATCAACAGTCATACTTGAAGAAACTTGGAGATTTTTAGAAGAACACTTGCAAGCTTCAAGTTTCGACATTTTGCTTAATTCAAACCTCTATCCATACTCATCTTCTCTTGTCCCGTAAACTTCTATGTTGCTGATATTCACTACATGATATTACGGCACACCCATGCTCCAGCATCGTTTACCCATCTCATGGCACTTTAGTTCTATCGATTTATGAAAAACCATAAAGATTTTGAACAATTTGCCTTAGCGAGATTCCAATGTAGAAAGAGAGAACGCGAACGTGCTTTATCACAGAATTGATGCCACAATGAAGAATAGTCGATACATATACATATTTAGATGTCATTGCCTTTAAAAGGATAGAATATACTTTAAGAAAAAGGGGAAAAAGTTCATGAGGTAGTCACACAACGTTGAACATGGTCCCCGTGATCTGATGTAGTGCCTGGCATGCACTTTGTCAAATTAAAAATCAATATGAGTATATTGCTTTCTAGGGTTTCCTTTGTTTCGCGAAAAATGGATAATTTGGAAATCATTTTCTTAAAAATGATCGCTTCTATTGCTTGATTAAATGTTTTCATTATTAATGACAATTTGTGTCTAAATATTTGTAAGCAATCATTGTTAGAAAAATAATTTTCAAATCATTTATTTTGAGTGAAACAGACACATCATAACAGTGTAAAAGTTTAAAATATCAAATACAGAGGATATGAACATGTAGGCGTAATCGAGAGAATCTTTGAAAGGGAAAAAAAAGCTGGTCTCCCTATTAGATGATATGATAATTAATCACTTCTTTTCTAAACAAAAAATAACTTTAAGATTAGGGAGAGAGAGGGACAGACAGACAGAGGGAGGGTTAAGCTGGTGAGGGCAGTCCAAAGCAAGGAATAAGATTCAAAGCAATGCAATCTGACGTAATAACCGATGGCATCCCCCACACCACTGTGTAAATTGCACCCATTTCGGGAATGAGATCATTGACTCCACCCTTCCCCATTTGTCATTGCTGAATTAACAATGGAAATCCTTTTGTGTTCTTCTGCATTTCTTTATTTGATTTCATTTGAGTGGTGATGCATCTCCCTCTCTCTGCCTCCCTCCCTCCCTCCCTCCCTCCCTCCTCTCTCTCTCTCTCTCTCTCTCTCTCTCTCTCTCATAATTGTGTGTGACAGATATATAGTAATCTACATGGGTTTCAACTTTCAACCGGTAGGTGTTTTTCTTCCTCCTTTCCATGTGCAGGTGTGTTATGAGAGTGGACACCCATTTGAGAGAGAGAGAAAGAGAGTTGAGTTCAGTGCTTATCATCACACCCATTTGTGAGAGAGAGGGAGGGGGAGCTGAGTTCAGTGCTTATCGTCACCATCATCTTGTGTCTTCATGCTTGAAGGAGGGCATCATTTGCAGCCAGCTCATGTAGAAGGAGACTCATGCTTCAGCTTCAAGCCTCCGTGACTAAGGCAAGAGAACCAAGCATTTCTCCTGGAGTTTCTAGTGCTCACTTCTCACACTCTGTCAACCCAAATCTCTCTTCCTTCTTCTTCTTCTTCTTCTTCTTCTTCTTCTTCTTCTTCTTCTCTCAGAGGATCACAGAAATTGAAATTTGTATAGGTACTGTGATGCTCCTTCTTGTTCTTCTCTCCTCTGTGTATGTGTTTGTTTGATTAGGAGGTTATCTATATATTTATCATTCACTGGAATTTTTTTTTTATTGCCTATCTCTTTGTGTTGATCATGATTATGAATAGACTGCCAATTTGACTTATATAGAAGATGTTTTGTACAGGCTTCTTTTGTTATATATTATTATTTTCTTTTTCTTCTTCAATTTTTCTTTTCCTTATATCTCGAATGCATGTAGCAAGTACGGTAAGGAAGTATTGATAATTGTTTAGGTATACTGTCGTTTTATTTCTCAACTTATCTAGAGCACTCCGAGAATTAGCATATGATGGAATTACTATACATAAATCCTAATATATCGAAATTTAGGATATGTACCATATATATCTTTTATATCAATTTAATAAAATATATGTGTAAATATATCCGTGGCGAGTAGGTATGCTGGGCCACCATCCCCCACTCACATAACTAAAATGTTTGTCTAAACTCGTCATGTGCAATAGGTTAAATGTATCACAATTCATTGATCATGTCTCGACATACCCGGAAGCTCAAAATTGATCATATTTTGTCTTATTTCTTTCACTATAATAATTAACTTTATTCACCACGTTAGAGTTAATCACTAAACGAAGCAGTGTTTTGCATGAACAATCAGACATCGTTAAAAAGGTATAATTATTTAGTGACGTCACATTAATACGGCATATCGTATCATTAATGCGCTCTTTTAGAGAAAAGTCCTAATTTCAAGAACTTTCGTGACACCAGTAAATTTGCCCTAACATGTCACGGTGGATCAATTAACATATCACCGATAAAACAGGTGACGCGTGAGTTAAAGAGCTAGCATTGGAAAACCCCTCTTGATAAATAGAAAAGTACTATAACCCATCATCAATTATGGAAGAACCCATAAGAAAATTGCACTCCCCAGCTAAATCTAATGATCATCACCTCTCTTTTGCAACAAAAAAAAAAAAGGTTGGGGTTAAAAAAGAAGATCGCGTCAACATCCACGAGGCCATTAAATTAATCGTATGGAACTTATCGCCTGAAGAAAATTTGATTGAGTGGGGGGGGTGGTGACTGGGGGGGACTTTTCGAGCAGCTGAAGGGACCTTATGCTTTTTATCTTTTGAGTGCTCTTTTCAATTATTTTGATTACATTAAGAAAGTGGAGCTGGAGAGGACTGCACCATGAGAATTTATGCATTTTTTGACCCTTCAATCTTCAATTCTCTTCAAAAGAAGAAAAAAGAAGAACGAACTTAGGTTATGTTTATATCGATGATACCTCATCATTATCAATTTGGGATGGAGTGAAATGGCCGCGATTAAATGGACCGACGATTCACCCGTGAAAAAAGGAGCCAGAAAGGTAGTTCTGCAAAGCTGGTTTGCAAAGGAAGAGAACAAATTTCGAATCGTATATTTCAATGTGTCTTTGTTTATTTAAATGATCATTTGGAACTTGCGCCGTGACTTTCGAATTAGTTCTATTCGATTGATGGCTAGTGCCGCGTTGCCTAAGCTGCAGCGTGCCTCGTGTGGAGAGACCGTAGATGCCATTTTACCAACTTCGTGCACGAGCGATAGAGAGAAGGCATCCAACTCAAAATAATTAGACCAGAGGAAATTACACGGTTCAAAGGATAAAAGTTCACTTGAGGAGCAATAAGATTTTCCAATGGCTTCGATTATTTACAAGAACAGACGGGAATAAAAAGGAAGATGGCATAAAGACCAGCTTCATCCGTCACAAATCTCCCCAATTTCTGGAAAGTCAGGAGTTCAATTTGTCCTTCACAAAACACGAAAATAGTCACCACATAACAGTAAAAGCACAAACACACACACAAGAAGACCCCCCCGGAGAAGCCAACTCGCAAGAGGGATCGATTGGGAGAGAACTCCGAGCCCTCTTTATGCAAACTTCTACAGTACCAAGGTCTAGCTACCCTGCTTCTATATAGACAACACAAACTCTATCTAAAAAACCTTCTCCCACATAATAGATATCTCTAACTCCTCCCCTCGTTTTCTAAAACTCGACATCCTTCTTCATAACCTTATTCATTAGCTACCGATTTTATTCACATGCCAATTTGGTGTCGAAGCTAGTTAGACAGATGGCGAAAGCTTGGAATGCGGATAAAGGATACCGGTAATCCATAGTAAACATATCCTTTCCGACCTTACCGAACTGAAGTATAATCTTGTCATGATCGGAATGAGATGGCTGAGACTGCTGAGAGGGCTGAGATGGTTGAGATGGTGTTGGTGCTCCAGCTGCCTGGTGGTTTGCAGCTATCAACTGAAAATTCTTTACAGAGGCCACGGTCACTCTTCCGCGGAAGTTAAGGCACCAACACTGCAACTGCTCGTGCCACCTCGGCGCCTTATTTCGAAGTACCAAAGGTCTTTCCTTTCCCTCGTCTTCCTCTTCATGGGGGCCAATGATGTCGGAAAAACGGGAACTGCTGAATTCGGTTGAATTATCTATTGATCTTGAGAAAGAGATGCTCCGGAATGAATCCTCCAGTGAGCGAGGAAGAATCTCAGGCTGACCCGGGACACTGCCACCTGCCTCAAGGGCTGACTCAGGAATTGAGTGCATTGTGCAGTGCATCCTCCGCGGACCCCTCGTGCCCAGCACATTCAGCTCGTATGTGACCTGAGCTATGTTGTAGCTGCCAGTGGGGACCTTAGGTGACACTTTTTTAGAGTAGAATCTGCGGCTCCGCCCAGGTGGTGAAAGCTGAGCATTGTTGTATGGAGGCTGTGTATCATAGATGATGAACTTGGTGCCAAGAAAATTAGATCTGAAACAAGAGGGAAGAAAAACATATTGAGTAGTGTGCAATCTTTCATTTGCCAAATTTTAACCAGTTGTCTTTACAAAGACCTACTTATTTCTAGCTTAAGAGCCTCTCCCTCCTCTCTATCTATTTCATCATATTGAAATAGTCAGGTTATGCTAACATGTTGCATGGTCAACAGCAAACGCACCGAATGGATAACATCATACACCAATTAATGCGTCAGATCTGCATGTTTCGTGGAGAGTATTAGTTGATGGCACAAAGAGATGCCAGTCATGAACTATTATTAACATGGTCTTGTTAACAAGTCCTTCCGGAGCACTTGTTAATCATACTTAACAAGGAAAAATTTTCATTTCAAATGCACTGATTACATAATTAGATTAATTAAGGTAATTAGGGCTTTGGATCTCTTATGCTCTATAAACAAAGTCATCTTATCTACTCTTTAATCAAGCCATTGAATAAAGATGTAACCTCCAGTCTCTTTTCTCTCCCTCTCTCTTGAAAATCCTTGATTATTAACACAACCATTACAGCTATAAATACTCTTAAAATTTACATAATAGGAGTGCTTGTGTTGAAGAGGTATTAGTTGATAAATTATGTCACTAACTAACTACGGAGGCATGGCTAAAGAAGATATGATTATGGGTTGTCCCAACCCAACAAATCCCCCAACAAATCCTAATGACCACCGAAAGGAACATGCTTTTGAGCCAAGCAATATTCCTTCTCCCTTGATAGAAATCTTTAAAGGATGTAAACTCAGTATCTCTGTCTTTAAACAAAATGGGGAAGAAGATAAAATGCCAACTGCTATTCTCACCTCAATTTTCCAATGTAGGTGTTACTTGATCTTGATACGTTATCTGCATCCATGGAGATCACATACTCGGTGCAAGTAGTTCTCCTTGTCCGTTTTGCAGAGAGAAGGAACTTGCCATTCTCAACCAGCAGAGCTGCAAAGAGATAGCTCCGATAGGATCAACAACCATTACACCCAGTGTGTAAAAGTTAGAACCAGGCAACTGATTCAAATAGGAGGCAATTATCTTTTAATAAGTGAGATAAGAGAGTGACTAAGATGCCTCAAAAACAATCAATACAAGCCTTTAGGTGACAACTAGCAAACGACACACATGGGTTCCTTCTTATAAAGGCAAGACCCATAAATCATCAGCACAACTATTCTAAGATAGTTTGATCCCATGAAGACATGAGAACAAAAGTGAGTATCACACTCTTCAAATTTAGATAAAGACTCTAGAATTAAATTGCAAATCCCGGTTCCCTGTGTTGATAGGATTGCATTCACCGAAGGAACAGTTTTCCCCAGGCAGTTTTATTGAATGAATGAAGGCCTAAAGAAAAAATTGGTCAAAAGATAAAAATATATATAAAAAAAAAACCTCAAAATTCTCCTTAAATGTCTATACATTTTTTAATATGAACTAGAATGCATAAGTAAGAACATGATCAGTGTCGTAGGACGTGATTCAGGACCATCAGGTAGTTCTGCAATCGTAGCTTTAGTATAATAGAACCCACCGGGGCAAACAAAGGGTACTTTAGCAGCATTGACTGTTTTATAGCTAAAGGGCGTAAATCCACTATCTTGAGTCTAGTAATGCATGGGCTCAACAGGATTCTTCAAAGTGGATTTCCTCCACTGTACACAAATAAGAAGGTTTTAATGACAAAATTATCTTTTTCCTCCACTGTACACAAATAAGAAGGTTTTAATGACAAAATTATCTTAGGAGTACATTCAAGGTTGATTTCTGAACTTTGGAATCTCCATTTAAGTCCATCCAAATCATAATATATGGAGTTCAAGTTCAGGTGACTTGGTAATAAGAATAGTGAACCAGGACGTACAAAGGAGTGAGTGATTAAGCTATCTTGGATCTACTTCTTGAAAAGATGAACAAATAAATCATAATCTCGAGAACCAGACACATGCAAGATGGAGGAGTGGAAAGATGCATCTGATGTGTTCAACAATCGCAAAATGAAACTTAAGCTTGAGTACAAAGGAGGAACACAGGCACCACGAAAGTATAGTATAAAAGGAATGCCTCGTTCGATGAGTTGAAATTAAATATGGAATAAGAATTCAAATAGCAACATTCACAGAAAACGAATTATGGCTGCAACTGTGGACAAGATGAAAGAAGTTTGTTCAAGGTGATGGGACACATAGAAAGACAACCTTTGCATGTTTAGATGAAAGATGTAATTCTATATTGCAGATTAAGGCTACAAGACACAAAGAAAGACTTGAAAGCCGTGAAACAAGGCAGTAAAGAGAGATCTCGATTTTTTGGATCTTTTTTTATTTAATGATAATTAAGATTTCATTAAGAAGGTAACAAGGGAGTATCACCCCTATACAAAACGGCTTGGGGTAGAAGCCACCCACATAAAAGCTTATGCACAAAAGACTGTTTCTAACATTTCCAACAAACTAGATGGAGGCTTCATACAAAAATTGAGCAGAATCGAATGAGAACATCCATGTAGCAAAGTCACAGAGAAATTGGGTTAAAAATTGATTATTGATTCTGTTGTTTGGCTTCCACAGTGAGTTTTTTGCATCTCTCTGTCATGAACTTAACTTTTCATTCACTCTCTTTGTGCAGGTAGGACAAGTACAACTGAAGAGCTGTTTCTGGTTTCAATGTTTAGGAGCAAAGTGCTAGAAGACAAGTCTAATTCTTGTTTTTCTTTAATTTGGATGAGTGGATAAGGAAGGTCATTTATAAGAAGCTTTCGCGAATACCTTCAGATCAGGAAGAAGTCTGGTCATCTAATGGCTGTAAATTTAACTTCATTACAGTTGTAAGGCAAGGTGATCTAAGAAAGGTTCCTCTTTTTCTTTGGATGGGTAGGATAAGAAAGGTCATTTATGAGACACTTTCTGCAAATAATTCCCCTGATCATGATTTGACTTCCTAAAACACTGTAACTTAACAAGTTTGTCCATAAGGCGATTTTTTCCCGATAGAGCATCCATTTGGTTTTCAGAAGAAAACCATGATAAGAAATGATATCTACACAATTAAGAAGGCGAGAAAAATTGTATCTTTGCATGGGATTAATTGAATGGAGATGGTTTGAAACAATTATAGATACACAACACAACTTTTAGCCAGACGTGGTCTTAACAAGCAGCTTTGCCTTTTTGACCAAGTAAAAATGAAACTATACATTCATAAACCAATGTACAAACATAACAGGGTCGGAGGGGATGGAGATTAATTTCCAAATATCAAAGATTATGGACTTTTAATGTAGAAGCGGGAACCCCTATGTACCATTTCAATCAAATTAGTCTTCTTCACTTATAAAAAGAAACTAGCCAGGACTATTCGAGGAAATCAATTTAAATGATTAAACTTTCCAAGTACGGCTCATTAAACCCGTCTACATTAATTTTCGCACACCACAACCTTTGCCATAAATGACCCTCAAAAAAAGAGCTAAGCAACTGTTCACTTTTGGAATACCCAAGTGACGCAAGACAAGCCAACAAGCAATTCATTTTCAACATCTTTAGTGACTAAACTGGAAACTTACCAGGGCTAAGGCAGAGGAAGAGGCGGTAAGTCAATTTAGATTTGTCCCTTTTGATAAAACACTGCATAGTTCCATCCCGAGGTCCTGGCTGTTCCAGACAAGTGGGGAAACTTTCGTCAACTCTCCCACCAGAAAGTATAACAGACGGATGCGTTACGAGTGACCCCAACAATGAAATCTTTAAGAAAAGTACCTGCTTCAGTGAGACAGGGAAAGTAATCTTGCCAGAAATTTCAGGACATCTAACAATTTCCTTGCACATTGCCCTCCATGATCTGCAAACTGCAGCACAGGCAACAACATGTTTCCGAGCAGGCCAAGTGGCCTCACTCGCCTCTAATCTCCTGATAACATCGCGTAAAAGCTCGGGAGGAAGGCTGGACCATCTGCTCGTTTGTACCACCTGAGGCTCATCATGGAAATCTTGAGAACCATGAGATTTCCCTCTGGTGTGGCCAGGCAACCTCAACTCAAAACTTCGCCTGGATAAGCTTCCCAACCCATCCCTTATGTCACGAACTATGCCACGGAAAGACATTTGCTCCAGCTCGGCGACAGATTAGGAATGCTAGACTGTATTCTAACGTGGCTGCATCAGCTTGTCTCCGCTCGAGTCAAACAAAAATTGCAAACTGTAACGCATACATATACTACATCAGCTAAAACAAACTCAAACTCGTAACTAATGCTTAGTAACCAAGAAAGACAACGCCATAAAGGAACATAGAGACGGAAGATCTCGATGCAAGATAAGGAGATTCGTAAGAAACCCTCAGAGACCTAAAGCAGCTCAAAATACAAGAACTTGCCAGTGGTGACTTTTGAAAGGGCTTTGGACCCCATTGGAAACCCAATTTGCCATTAAATCTAATCAAGCTCTGCCTACTCCCAGCGGAGAATCCACAAAAAGAATTCGCGAAAAAAAAAAGAAATCAATAAAGAAAGAAAAGCTAATCGGACATATTCCGCCATCGCAGGGCCATCTAGCGATCCTAATACCACGATTATCCAAGTCAACACGTCGCTTCACAATAGAGCATCCCCCGATAATGTATAAAAACGACAATCTCCTGTGAGTACTAACTTCCCACTTCGCATTAGAAAACAACTGGACAAAGATATATTCTTATCATCAACATGTTCCGTGAGGCATCAACTGGCCATGTGAGAAAAAATAGTCGGAAAGCTTCAACTTATAGTTATCCTCAAAACCAAGCTTACGATCTCCTTCTAAAAATACCATGAAGAGCCAAAATCACGTCCCGTAAGGTCTCCCATCAGTTCGATTCGAGCAACTCGAGGGCATCATTCATCACCATACCGAGTTAGGAAGAGAAGTTTCACGTGGCGAACCTGCACAACACCAGCTGAAAACGGCGGGAAAAACGACCCCCCGGCGAGCTCCGATTTCGGGACGAAACGCTCTTCCACCGGTTCCGGCGAGAGATCGACAAGAGATGCCAACGGAATCTTCTCCTCCTTCCGCTGCTTCAGTTCAAGACCGGAAAAGGGACGGTCAGGAGCAGCACGGCGGACCGGCAGAAAAGCCGAGAAGCCTGCGCGGGAAGGAGACGGCGAATCCCCGAAGAGAAATGGCCGGAGGAAGCGGGGGGATCCTCACGGAGCCGAAACGAGGGTTTCCGAGCACGGAAGGATCGAGGGGAGGGAGACGGAACAGCGTCAATGGAGATCGATCGGAGGACTTCGTGCTCCGGCGACGGAGCGATCCGCGGCGAGAAGGGCGGGCGCGCTCCTACCTCCTCCCACCGAGATTTGTCTCCTCCGATCGTCTCTACTTCACCACTCACTCTCTCTCTCTCTCTCTCTTCTCTCTTCTGTGTGACGCAAGCGGGCAGTGGCGGACTGACGTGACTCTCTAATCTCCGTTAAATAGAAATTTTGAGGAGCCTACATTTTCTTAATATAGAGAGAGAAAGAGAAAAACTATAGTCTTTTTTTTTAAATTTTTGTTCGTATAAAAAGAATAATTAATATTACAAAAAATATGATAAATTTACCCTAAACTGAAATACTTATGAAAAATTTACCTTACGTTAAATTAAATTGATACAAGAAATCATGAATTAGTACACTTATGACAGACAGAGGGTAAAACTCAAAAATCGGTACATCCGTCAACTGTCACGTGTCATTTAACTCGCCGATCTTACAGTAAAATTTAATGAAAATATTGAAAGGTAAATTTGTCACAGGTGTATCGGTTTGAGAGGTTTTTAGTGATTGAAAAATTAGTTTTGAGTAAATTTATCACGAGTGTGTCGATTTGGAATTTTTCGTGATATTAACCCTAAAAAGAACGTATTTTATATATCAATTACGATGCAAATGATATTTCATTAATTTCAAGGATGAGCTCAAACTCTAATATTTTCCAGTAGTAGCTAAAATTTAAATGAAATTTCCGAAATATGGAAATGTAATTTTAAACATACGAAGTTACCGATCACATAAAAAAATTGCAAATGAATTATAAGTTACTGAATGACGTGGAGAAGTTAAAAATAGAATGGTTGTCGATTATTCATTTACTGATTATTGTGTTTCCCGAATAATAGATTACATGAAAATAATTAATGAAATTTTTATAATGCGTCGACGGATCTAATTGGTCGTGGGGAGGTACAAGCTTGAGGATTCCTTTTCAATATTTTGAAAAAAAAAACGAAAAACTATCTAACCATTATAATTTTTGAAAATTTCTCAATGATTGTATAAAATATTTATATGTTGTTTTTAAATGCCTCTATTATAATGCGTCGACGGATCTCTGGGCGTGGAGGCTCGTGACCACCATGCGAAATGGCAACCCCACATCACATCGGATTGGCTCGACTCTCTGTCTCTCTCGCACACACACAGAGTCGAACGGCTTGGACGGAGACTCGCAGCGATGCCAAGGTGGTTGTGTTGTTGGCCGTGGTGGTGTCGTGCTCGGGGCGGCGAGTGAGCAAATCTAGGATCGTGCCTAGCGAAACTTATGGTGCAACAAAGATGGAGATACATCTCGCTTGCGATGACGCATTTCGCGATGGATGATTCGCGTTCATCTTATATATTAAGGAAATAATAATCTTTCCAGAAAGTTACTCACGTACCAAAAAAAGATAAGAATCCAAAAGTGCGACTATTTCCAATGTATAATTATAATTTCGTCAAGAACAAAAGAAAGATATAAAGTGTAATTTCAAAGTGAAAGAGTGTCTCAAAATAATGTTCGAGTAAAATTATAAATAAAGACTCAAATGATATCATTTTGTTTTTTTATTTTTCTATTCCTAGAAACATATTTGAAATCCGTTTGGCAATGCAATTTCATGTTTTTATTTCCAGAATAAATTTTTAGCTCAAGAAAAGGTTTAGAACAAAATATTATACTTTTCTATTTCTGGGACAAAAATAAAAATAACAATTCTTCTCAGAGCTCGTTATCGCCGCCCGCCACTCGTCCTGCCACCGTTGCTAGGGGTGTGCAAAACAGACCGCCTAGACCAGGAACCGCCCGAACCGAATTAGATCAGCCAGTTTGGTCCGGTTCCTGGGAGTATCGGTCCGATTTTCGATTCCTAAAAGTGGAATCGGTGTCCGGGCTATCCGGTTCCTGGTTCCAAAAGGGAATCGGACCGAATCAGACTGATTACATATATTTTTTTTATTTCTTATTTCTTAAAAAAAATTGGCAAAATGTGAACTAAACCCACGTACAACGATTTTCCCTTATCGTTGCACCACAATGAATCTTCGCTCATTGTCATCTCATTGTTAAGAGGGAAAAAAAAAAAGTGACCGGTTTCATTGGATCGGACCGAAAACCGATCACCCCTAGCCACCGCCGCTGATGCACGAATTCTATATTGATTATGTTCTCAAACGAATTTCTATTTCGGAAACAGAAATATTGTATTATTGTCAAATGCTACTTTCTACTCAAAACTCATCCACGGAATATAAATTTATTTGGCCAAAAATTAGACCCGAGAAGAGAATAGTTATTATTCGCGCCTTAAATGACCGGTGGATTAGTAGCAGGAGAAAACCTCGGACAAGGAAACAATTTATTTTTACTCACCAAAAAAAATTTAAAAAAAAGGAGACCATCTTTTGTTTATGGAACATTGTTAGGTCACCAATTAGCCTAATCATCCACCATAATCTAGAATTGGATTATCTTAACGACACATGTTGCTTTCTTTTTATTCCTATTTTCATTTATTGATTTTTCTTGTAAAATTTGTCTGCTCTCGTTTTCATGAATAATGCATAATCCAAAAGTCAAAGTCAATGATTGATTCCTAATCATAGATCAAGCCTCCGTTTCTCACGCATAAATCGACATATTTCTGCCCTGATAATCACCTGCTATGTTTCGACCAAAAAAAATCACCTACCATTCAGGTCCATTGCCAAAAAAAAGAAGCAAATGGATCTCGGAATCTTAATCAAAACGAATAAACATCGATCTAATGACATCGAAATTAGTTTGGATTAGGGGAAATCGATTGAATCATCAAAAGCAGTCACCGTCCGATCATCAATTTCACAACCCACCTCCGTCTCGATCGAGATCCAAAGTCTAACGTGAGATATTCATCCAATCTTTTTTTTACGCTCGCGATTAACTTAGGATTATGTATTCGTACTTGTTTCTGCACGGGTTTGACGTGCATGATATTTATCTTCGAAAATATCCAAATTTCTTTCCTACTCGAAAAAACATGCGGGCAGGTGGATATGACGTTACCTTAATCTCCCAGAAAATTCGAGAATATCCCACAAAGCCCACCAAGAAATTTAATTAATCTTGTTTTTTTTTTAACTATAGAACAGACAGAACAACAAGAGCAGGTGATTATCTGTACTGGAATGCAAAATCGACACGCAACATAGGACAAAAAAAAGGGGAGGCATGACCCAAACAGGATGATGCGTACGATAATTAAATCATTATATTTATATTGATTTGGGCGACTTTAGTGTAATTTTGCAATTGTCGTTCTTGATAAAATCAAGGGTAAATGCCACTAACTTATTTACAGAGTTAGGTACATCCCTCCAGATATTTCATGAAATTTAATGAATTATGGTCAATAATTAGCACGCAAGGCAAAATCAAGTGGATGCTTAGGTTTGAGATATGGATGAGCGATGACCTAAGCTGAAAATTAATCGACATGTTGGTCCTTTCTGATCCACGACGTTTTACTTGCCACGAGGGGACATAGATGGTTCGCCTCTCTCTCCTCAGTTGCCTCCCCCGGCACCCACTAACCGGCCACCACCGCAGGCTCCGGTGGCCATCTCCCGGTGGCGGATATCACAAATGAACAACACGAGAAATCACGATTTAGATTTTTTTGTCTTTTGTTTGCGCTTGTGTTATTAGAAAATATTTTTCCGTTTGGTTCATTGAAATTATACTTTAGTTGGAAAATGGTTTTCAAAAGAACTTATTTTCAACGAAAATGGTTTTCGTTTTTATTATGTTAGGCTGTACCTTACAAATAAAATGGAAGTCATTTTCCTGACGTTTGTTACCGGAAAATTTATTAAACACTTGTTTGAGAAAAAGTCTTAAGTTCAATCCCAGATTATAATAAGCTCTGGTCCTGACCCCAGGCGACTTGCCTTGATCACCGAGGACCCGGGCCAAGCCTCAGAGAAACCCGTCACGGGCACTAGCCTAGTGCCACTAGGGACCCGGGCTCGACCTCAGGGGGTCCCTAGGCCAGCCTCGAAGGATACGGGGCCACGAGCCAGGTCTCGAGTCCCGAGCATTGGGATTAGTCGTATTTTGAAAAGTGATTTCTGGTTTTAAAAGAAGTCTTTCTATTTTTCATTTTGAATTTAAGCGTGGGATTTTTTATGAAAACATTTTCCGTTGACTCGTTTTCTTTAACAATCGAAACGCTAGAAAGTGAAGAAAATCTTTTCCGTCAATGAATTTTCTGTGAAACAAGCGAACATTTTCAGTTGCTATTACATGTCTGCGAGTGTACATTTTATGTGTTCACAATGGCGACATCGTAAACGGCAAAATCGCTAAAATTGACCTTTCAAAATTGATGTAAGCAATCTACCTCTTTAGCAAGAGACTTTATTTATAGTCAATATAGATGGTTGGCTCCGATTCTCAACTCAATATATCATAGGCCACAAGCTCTCTATTCTTTTCTTCTCCCTCTTCTTCTTTTCTCTCAACCTGCCGAAATAAGGGTTGAAATGTCACTAATCTGAATCGTTAAGACTAGCGCCAATACCACAGTGTTAGAATGATGATGCAAAAACTAATATAAGCAGCAGTATGCAAAGCATGCGTTATTACATCAAGAAAACTATTAGGATCAAGAAAAGCATAGTCACCACCATTTGAGTGACATTACTTTTTGTAAATCTTACGACGTCTTTTCATAGTTTTCATAAGCTTAAAATATATATTCGAATGGGGTACGTCTAATATATCTTAAGTAGTGCATTTTTTTGTTGATAACGGTACGTTGTATAGATGTGCAGGGTGATATTGTAATTAATCATATCATTTATATATAATTTAATCTATCGTGGGTTTTTCACAATTTACCCTAAAATGAGACAAATTCAGACCCATTACATCACATGTAATCCCACGCAAAGTCGGCATTATGTCAAAACTTGCAAAAACAGCATCTTGCGAGGGTTTCTACTGCCAAAATAAGTAGCTACATGGAAATTTCCTATGAGATCGGGGGTCACCTAGCATATGACTGAACTTTACAATCATCATGTTTTTCCCACACCTCAATCCTCATATCTTTTTTTTTTCTATATATAATAAATCAAATCTTAGAAAAACCTAAAACAACATTTAAGAGGTCAAACCCCTTTCTTTCAGTTTAAGACTTGACTATATGTTAGTCTCCAAAATATCACTCACGCCCCAACGTAGGTTCCAAAACATATGGTAGAAGAAAGAGCTCTATTCCAACTTATCTTTACCATTCAATTTCATATTATTATTATTTTTAATTTAATCCTACTCCAATACTCACATTATTCAACAAATAAACAACCCTTAATTGGTCTGACCAAAAAAAGGAACAACCCTTAATTGTAAACATGGACAAGATTATTGTGGCCCAATGAAGGCCCAAAACTTAATGGGATGGGGCTATGTCCTCAATGAGACTGTGATTGGAAAGTGATTTCTAGTTTTAAAAGAAGTTTTTCTATTTTTCATTTTAAATTTAAGCGTGGGATTTTTTTATGAAAACATTTTCCGTTGACTCGTTTTCTTTAACAATCCAAACGCTAGAAAGAGAAGAAAATCTTTTCCGTCAATGAATTTTTCTCGTGAAACAAGCGAACATTTTCAGTTGCCATTACATGTCATGAAAGTGTACATTTTATGTGTTCACAATGGCGACATCAGAACGGCAAAATTGCTAAAATTGACCTTTCAAAATTGATGTAAGCAGTCTACCTCTTTAGCAAGAGACTTTATTTATAGTCAATATAGATGGTTGGCTCCGATTCTCAACTCAATCATAGGCCACAAACTCTCTATTCTTTTTTTTCCCCTCTTCTTCTTTTCTCTCAACCTGCTGATATAAGGGTTGAAATGTCACTAATCTGAATCGTTAAGACTTGCGCCAATACCACAGTGCTAGAATGATGATGCAAAAATTAATATAAGCAGCATTATGCAAAGCATGCGTTATTACATCAAGAAAACTATTAGGATCATGAAAAGCATAGTCACCACCATTTGAGTGACATTACTTTTTATAAATCTTACGACGTCTTTTCATAGTTTTCATAAGCTTAAAATATATATTCGAATGGGGTACATCTAATATATCTTAAGTAGTGCATTTTTTTGTTGATAACGGTACGTTGTATAGATGTGCGGGGTGATATTGTAATTAATCATATCATTTATATATAATTTAATCTATCGTGGGTTTTTCACAATTTACCCTAAAATGAGACAAATTCAGACCCATTACATCACATGTAATCCCACGCAAAGTCGGCATTATGTCAAAACTTGCAAAAACAGCATCTTGCGAGGGTTTCTACTGCCAAAATAAGTAGCTACATGGAAATTTCCTATGAGATCGGGGGTCACCTAGCATATGACTGAACTTTACAATCATCATGTTTTTCCCACACCTCAATCCTCATATCTTTTTTTTTTCTATATATAATAAATCAAATCTTAGAAAAACCTAAAACAACATTTAAGAGATCAAACCCCTTTCTTTCAGTTTGAGACTTGACTATATGTTAGTCTCCAAAATATCACTCACACCCCCAACGTAGGTTCCAAACATTTGGTAGAAGAAAGAGCTCTATTCCAACTTATCTTTACCATTCAATTTCTTATTATTATTATTTTTAATTTAATCCTACTCCAATACTCACATTATTCAACAAATAAACAACCCTTAATTGGTCTGACCATAAAAAGGAACAACCCTTAATTGTAAACATGGACAAGATTATTGTGGCCCAATGAAGGCCCAAAACTTAATGGGATGGGCTTGCTATGTCCTCAATGAGACTATCTTCGAGGTCAAACTGTGTTGACCGTGCTTGTGATTGGAAAGTGATTTCTAGTTTTAAAAGAAGTCTTTCTATTTTTCATTTTAAATTTAAGCGTGGGATTTTTTATGAAAACATTTTCCGTTGACTCGTTTTCTTTAACAATCCAAACGCTAGAAAGTGAAGAAAATCTTTTCCGTCAATGAATTTTCTGCGAAACAAGCGAACATTTTCAATTGCCATTACATGTCTGTGAGTGTACATTTTATGTGTTCACAATGGCGACATCAGAACGGCAAAATTGCTAAAATTGACCTTTCAAAATTGATGTAAGCAGTCTACCTCTTTAGCAAGAGACTTTATTTATAGTCAATATAGATGGTTGGCTCCGATTCTCAACTCAATCATAGGCCACAAACTCTCTATTCTTTTTTTCTCCCCTCTTCTTCTTTTCTCTCAACCTGCTGATATAAGGGTTGAAATGTCAATAATCTGAATCGTTAAGACTTGCGCCAATACCACAGTGCTAGAATGATGACGCAAAAATTAATATAAGCAGCATTATGCAAAGCATGCGTTATTACATCAAGAAAACTATTAGGATCATGAAAAGCATAGTCACCACCATTTGAGTGACATTACTTTTTATAAATCTCACGACGTCTTTTCATAGTTTTCATAAGCTTAAAATATATATTCGAATGGGGTACGTCTAATATATCTTAAGTAGTGCATTTTTTTGTTGATAACGGTACGTTGTATAGATGTGCGGGGTGATATTGTAATTAATCATATCATTTATATATAATTTAATCTATCGTGGGTTTTTCACAATTTACCCTAAAATGAGACAAATTCAGACACATTACATCACATGTAATCCCACGCAAAGTCGGCATTATGTCAAAACTTGCAAAAACAGCATCTTGCGAGGGTTTCTACTGCCAAAATAAGTAGCTACATGGAAATTTCCTATGAGATCGGGGGTCACCTAGCATATGACTGAACTTTACAATCATCATGTTTTTCCCACACCTCAATCCTCATATCTTTTTTTTTTCTATATATAATAAATCAAATCTTAGAAAAACCTAAAACAACATTTAAGAGATCAAACCCCTTTCTTTCAGTTTGAGACTTGACTATATGTTAGTCTCCAAAATATCACTCACAGCCCCAACGTAGGTTCCAAACATATGGTAGAAGAAAGAGCTCTATTCCAACTTATCTTTACCATTCAATTTCTTATTATTATTTTTTTTAATTTAATCCTACTCCAATACTCACATTATTCAACAAATAAACAACCCTTAATTGGTCTGACCAAAAAAAAAAAAAAACAAACAAAACAACCCTTGATTGTAAACATGGACAAGATTATTGTGGCCCAATGAAGGCCCAAAACCTAATGGGATGGGCTTGCTATTTCCTCAATGAGAGTATCTTCGAGGTCAACCTGCCTTACCGTGCTTGCGATTGGAGGGAGGCCATCATTTGCCTATTACGTTTAAAATGCTGATGCTGCT
Organism: Syzygium grande; assembly: GCA_024733475.1. Classification (NCBI taxonomy): domain Eukaryota; kingdom Viridiplantae; phylum Streptophyta; class Magnoliopsida; order Myrtales; family Myrtaceae; genus Syzygium; species Syzygium grande. The sequence continues at coordinate 25,410,246 of JAMXDD010000006.1, read as the reverse complement.
GAAATTCGAGCAATTACTTTCAAGTATCCCACACATTACGCTAGGGACCAAGTGAAATTGTTGTATTGGCATGCTTATAGGCCAGTCACAATCTAAGAAAGTATATGTTCGTTTGCTGTGTGCGTCACTGTTGTACAAAATAATCCATTCAAAATAAAATGATGTTTGAAGGGACATCTAATGTTGAGTAAAAAAAAAAAAAACAATTTCCTTGGATGCTGGTAAATTGCTGATAGAGTTTGTAAGTGTAAAAAAAAAATCGGGAAAATTAGTGCAAAAATTCTAAACCAGTTGTATGGAATAAAATCAAGATCTAAAGCTTCCAATTGAATCGATGTAGTCCTAATCCTTTTTTCAAAAAAATGCAAGCAAGTCCATTAGAATTGACGCTTGATTTTTCTTACGGTGGTGATTTCATATAGAAGTCAGTAGATTCGAAGCATCGGTAAGTTACGTAAATAAAAATTGATGAGTTAGTTCATGTATTGCTAATTTGCAGATGATCAAAGTGCTAGTAAGTTATCAGCAAGTTAGCTAAAGAAAAGTCATGAGTTCATATATATATATATATATTTTTTTTGCCGACAGTTTTTTGACATTTACCAACATTTATTGGAAACCGTGTGCGTGGAAAATGACCGTTGTTGCGAGAGTGCGTGCATCTTGGGAAATAGGAAATTCCAATGTTCATGAAATGGAGAGATTTCAATTCAATTCAATTTGGATTTTGTGTCACGTGTCACGCACCATAATTAGACTTACGCTAAATATTTACCATTATTCTCTTCTGTGGGCCTCAATGAAGCTTTATATTTACCCGAAACGACATCATACATTTTCATGGTTCCCACCAAGAAAACGCAGGCTTGAGTGGTTTGAGTGTCAGTGCAGTGCGGCGTTTTCAACTGGTCAGTGAATGAATGAAAGTACAAAAGGGTGTCGCATCACCTTTTCCTTTCCATCATTATCCCGCGGCTATGCATGATGGTAAGAAGGCCTGGCTTATTTATCTTTTTCACTTAGAAAAATTAAGTCCCTAAATTTTATAACGTAATTTCCGAACTTTTACTCTCTTTAATATGGTTCTTGAAATTTAGCTTAATATTTAACGTGGACGCTTAATTTTTAATTTGTTCAATATAATCCTTGAACTTTTGATACATATTTAATGTAACCCCTGAAATATATAAAAATATTCAATATAGTCCTTTCATTAATTCAAGATCGGAGATAATACTGAACATTTTCATATAATTCGGAAATTAATTTGAATATGTACCAAAAATTCTAGAAGTTACATTGAAAAAATTAAAAATTCATGTACTATATTATATATGGGCCAAAATTCAAGGGTCATTTATGTTGTTTTTCCTTTTCACTTTGATTTTAATTTCTTTGTCCAAGTGAACGATGATTTCCTTTTTTCTTTTTCAAGAAAAAAGAAAGAGTGAAGTGGATAATGATAACAAGAACATCTCAGCTAATGAAGGAGAAAGGAGATTGGGATCAGCTAATGAAGGAGAAAGGAGATTGGGATCCATAGCCATTGATGGCAACAGCCAAGGAGGAGCCTTCCCTACACTCGTACAATTGTTGTCCATTATCGTTCATCTCCATGTTTATGACCGTGACCGGGTCAGGTTCGTGGGGGCAAACCTCTTTTGTTGGACCACCCCTTCATTGCCTTAACTTCACCAAAGTTGGACAAATAATGGTAGGGTATAGGCAAGTGAAAGGAAATAACATATATACACACGTATATACGTACAAGTTTATAGAACAATAGCCCGAAATGAGGGATATCTAACGTCTGCAAATACAACTTCCAAGAATGACAACCCAGACCCGATGAGACTATAGCCAAGATGGTGAAGCAAAGACGTGATTATCGTTGCCGGGATGATCGCGTCTTTGATTCCAATTGGAAATTAAACAATTTAGTACTCGATAACTACATTATTTAGCCGAGTGAGGACATGACCTATACATATGGTCAACAACTAATGTAAGAACATCCTTGAAATATGTAGTGGACAAACTAATTATAATCGAAATTATGTATTTCTAGTATTTGTCGATTGTCATAATGTAGAATAGGGGTGGCCCAGAATTGATAATATAAAGTATTATGGAGTTTTGGTGATAATATATTGAAGATCTACATCTCACTGGCACCAGCTGCGTTAGGCCTTAAATTGCTAGGGCATGATATGTTTAAACCTAGAACAATGTTAGATTTTCCCATATACCTAAATAAATTACCAATCAATGTAGGTCAATAATTACATTTCTTTACTTTTTTACTATACGATACTTTATCAACCACTGCGAAATAATAGATTGATAGATACCAATAAGTAATTAAACCTCAACATGTGATGAGCCATTTTACGATGAAAAGTAACTTTTTGACTGTGGTCGTAAATGTTCAATATAAGCAAGTATATTTCTATAGGTGAGTATTGATTAATGATTTTAACACGCGATTAGTAAGCTTCGATAAGGAAACAAACTTGATTAGGACAATCAAAACCAAACACCAGAGCTCCCTGTCAAAACTTGTTCATGCCAGGAAAGCAACAGAGACCCAAATTCTCTATTAACCACATCATTTACACCCAGAAATGAAAATCTTATTCTGTTCTACATGTATCTCTATCCCCAAAGTGAAATTTTTATTTCTCAACCCCCCCAAAAAAAATTGTAATAAATCAGAAATAAACATAAAGTACGCTCACCTTTATATGCTACAAGCCCCACTTCTCTCTACTTCCGCATGAATCCATCTAGCTCATACTGGACGGGATCTGACCCGTTTTATCGATCCGACGGAGTCTTGTGACCCGACCCGCATAAGCAGCGAAGACGATGTGGTGTGCGCTCCGTAAATCCTTGCCTGGACCGGGCAAGTGATCCAGGTCTCACTCGGTTGCGCCCATTGAAGATGGTTTGCTCGCCACGATCTCAAACTCGCGACCGTCATCGTCTCCATCTTCATCCTCCTCCTGATCCATATTGCTGTGGTCGTCCTCGTCGTCCTCGTCATCGTCTTCATGGTTTTCGCCAATGTGGTCCCCCTCCATCTCATCCATCCCTGTTGCTGTTGCTGTTGCTGCTGCAGAGGCGGCCACTGCTGTTCTGGGGTCACCATCAGCGGAGCTGCCGCGCTTATCATCGGACTGAACTGAGTAGTGCACGTGAACAACGTCGAAGAGCCGTGGTGGTCGCCGCTCTTGCTGGTCTTCTCTCTGTATATCTCGTCGAGCTGCTGGAAGTACGGGCACGTCTTGGAGTCCTCGCGACGCTTCTTGTTGGATTCCTTCACCTTCTTGAAGTACTTGTTGATGTTCTCCCACTTCTCCTTGCACCGCTTCGCGCTCCGCTCGTACCCGAGCCTCCTCATCGCCGTTGATATATCCTCCCACAGCGGCCCCTTCGGCCCGTTCTCTTGGTACTTCGCCTCGAGATCTGTTCTCAACCTTATCAGTGCCTCGACCTCCACCTTCGGCCACCTAGAAGAGCTCGCCCCACCACCTCCGGTGGTCGCAAACTGCACCCCATTGTCGGCCTTTGGGACTTCGATGCTCCTCATCTGAGATGGTAGGGCCGGCGCCGCCGGCGCCGATGGTTTTGGTGCAGCTGGGATTGACACTGCCACCAGCTGTTGCGACAGCGGGTTATTATTATTCTGGGGGCGATGACCTGCGGCTTTGCTGTTCCGCTATCTTCTGCAAGAACGACATGACCGCCGCATCCTTGGCTTCGGTGGCCAACCTCTCTTGGGCCAGGATCTCGCGCTCCCGGGTGATCCTCGCCGTCTCCTGCATCCACCATGACTCTTCCCGGGCAGCCCTTTCGCGCTCGCACTTCTCGATCGTGTCCAGGAAGTTGCGGTGCAGCTCCTCTTGCTTGTCCATCACATCCTTCATCACCCTCTCGAAGAAGTCCCTCCACCTTCTCTTCCGCTTGTTTGGACCTCCTCCTCGTGGCAGCCCCTCATCCGAGAATGTTGACGCCGAGGTAGAATTGGAGGCGGGCTCTCTGGGCAGGGCGGCCCCCGGGAAACCGGAGTTTGGCGGAGGAGTAGGAACGACGACGGTAGGGTTTGAGGGTGGTGGCAAGGAAGGCATCGTGAAGTTGAGGACGGTGGAGGAAGCGGCCAAGTTACCATGTGGGATAATATTAATGTTGTTGTTGTGGTGGTTGTTGTTCATGTGGGTTGTGGATGATGGAACGGTGGCGGCGGGCACGTGAGGGATGCTCTGAGGCCTGATCGCTGCCTGCATTGCCGGCGGCTGCGCTGCTGGAGCCGGAGGCTTCGGTGGTTGCGGTGAGTGGAGGGTGTGGCTCTCGAAGGCCTCCAATTGATCAAAGAAGCGATAGGTCTTGCCCTCGTGCTTTCCGGTCCGACCGTCCTTGGTGCGCTTGTGGTACTTGTACACGTTCTCGAATTTCTCCTTGCATTTCTTGGCACTTCGATGATACCCAAGCTCGCTCAGCTTCCTGTGAACACAAACAGTTGCCGAAGAGACAATCACACGCTCACATCCGCACACAAAAACATAGAAAGCCTAAAAGATTTCTTCCTTGATCTCACACCCACACGAGAGACATACAATTATCAAAGGATAATCTGCACTTTAATTAGGAATAAGCAAAGCGAACATAAGCATCGTATTGTCAAACACAAAAAACAACGAGAGAGAGAGAGAGAGAGAGAAGAGAGAGAGAGAGAGAGAGAGAGAGAGAGAGTTGAAAGGAACTCATCTGAACTAAGAGCAGCTTAACAAATTTTTCCCTTGTTTACTTCAGCGGAAAATAAAGACAAGACAGCACAAACAAACGAGTTTCCTCGATCTGAACTCACGCCCCTCACTGAAAATTTTATCTTCATTAAATCCACAACATATGAGCAACCCGAAGAAGAAGAAGAGGACAAAACAGCCGTACACTTAATAAGCAAAATTATCATCCTAGACCCTAGAGAAATTCTGGAAACATTCGGAAGTGGCAAGAGAATTCAGAAGAACGCAGATCTACTGCACCAACGACTTCACAAAAGCGCTCGAGTTTACATTTCAGATCAAAATGAATACAGCTAAGAAGATAGGACTCGAGAATTGAATTACCTGGAGATCTCTTCCCAGAGCGGACCCTTTGCACTCGAGTCCCGAAAGGCCACGTCCATGTCCGACCTTATACTCAAGAGAGCCAGCGTCTCCTGCCTCGGCCACCTATTCCTGCCGCCCTCCGCCCTCCTCCTCCCTCCCTCTTCCTCGCCCGAATTCGGTGCGAACCCGCCAACCTCACCCGCCGCAGTAACTGCAGCCGCAGCCGCCGCCACCACGTCGCCGGAGGCTCCCGGCGCGCTCGGTGCGTCCCCCAGCATAGGATTCTCTCTCCCTCCCTCTTGCAGCTGAGCGAAAACGAAATGGTGGGGTGGGGGGGCAAAACAGAACAAAAAACGAATCTACCAAAAGAGAGAAAACAGATAAGAAGGGTCAATAATCCCAGCAAGGGTTTCTGTGTGAGAGAGAAGAGGAGGATGATCAGTTTGTGGCGAATACAGTAACTTTTTTTATATTTTTGGGTGGGGAGGATCGGCTTGTCAATCTCAAGAAGCTAAGCTAAAGCTATTTTCATTTCGGCTTTTCTTAAAATTTACAGAAAAAATATACATCTGGGTGTACGCTTTTTCTCTTTTCCTTTTCGCCGTGGAATCTTGCAGATTTCAAAATAAACTTTTTTTTTTGGGGTATAGTCGGTTCTTCCAAAATAAAATTAAAAAAAAAGAAAAAAAAAAGGAAGAAATTATAGTGGTAGGGAGCCGATTCTTGGACCCTCCAGTAAACTAATAAAAGCGGCACAGGAGGCTGCATAAATTAAAATGAATTTTAAAATAGGAGGGTTTGCTGAGATTGAGATAAAAATATATAAATTTGAGCTTTTTTATTTTGCTTTGTTTTTGTTTATTATGTCAACAGCTGCATGTGAAGACAATAGTGACTATAAGTTGGTTTTTATCTGTCCAGCTAAATTGAGCTAAAAGCCGGCCCATGTAGGCCGCACCCCACCCCTATTCCCTCTTCTATTCTCTCTCCACTTTCTTTGTCTTCTTTTTTATGTTCCATAATTGTCCACCCCCGATCCGATGCCGTCCATTGCACTGAAAATTCAAATCTTAGGAGGAGTATTCCTTAATAATGTATGTGTGTATATATATATATATATACACGGGGCAAAAGCCACCAAAAATTTTAATGTATGCTTACAATGATACATTTACCATAAACTTTTCTTGTGATACTAAAAATTTTAAATTTGTACCTATGTGACACGTTTACTCTTCGTTAAGCTTCCGCCAATGAGAACAGTTAAAAATATGCCTACATATACGCGGAGTAAATAGTGTCAAAAACAACATTATTTTGGCTGTTAAATAATCTAACGAAACCTTGATATAGGATAAATGTGTTTTATAGGTATGAGTTTAGGGTTTTTTATGTTACAAGAAAATGTCGAGGGTCAATGTGTTATGGTAGATATAGTTTGGGGTTTCTGATGTTACAAAAAAAGTTCGGCGTACATATGTCATAATAAGCATTGTTTGGGATTTTTTGTGACTTTTTTTCCTATAAAGATATATGCATTTGACATCCTTATATAGGTGCATATTGGAAAAAAATTGGAAAAATTGAACGCGAGAATTGGTCTTCCTTTGAGATCATATTATCAAATGCAAATAATTTGAAAAACGATATGTGTTTTTCTTATGATATACATCTTAGTCAGTGAAGTAGCAAGGCAAATTCTTTGAGCTGCAATTACCACCTTTAAAGTATACTATTATGTAGACAAGAAAAATTAATTTCGATTAATTAATGACAAAAGACTTTTTGAATCTTTTTAAAATTTAAATGAATTTATATTCGTTACACAACCCACATAAAAATAGTTACACAAGTTATTTGAAATGTTTCACATGCATTGCGTTAAATTCAAAACGGTACTGCGAGCGATCCGTTTAAATAATTTCTCTCGCAAATTTTGTACCGAATATAAAGTCGATTAAAAATTCACTCTCTTTTTTTTTTCTAAGAAAAATGAATCGTCAACAAGACTCTATGGAGTATAAATCTTGCCTTTATGATCCGTGATGGATCTCGTCCGATTGATTGGCCACAAAATGAAACACAATGGGTCACATCGTTTGAAAGTCTAACCTAATCTTTTACTTCAATAAACAGGGTCTTTTTCAACAAAAATCAAGAGCTGGCGGATACACGTGGCACAAGAATTGACTGTGCTGCTAGCCCTAACATGGATCCAATTAGGCACTTAATCATTGAAGCTAATTAAAGAACCAATACACGCCGGATCAAATCGGCTGATTGCGATCGGACTTTGCTAATGCAATCTCACAATAATTTATAGCTGGTAACTCCAAGTTCAACTGGCAACAATAATTTATTAACACAATATTTAATTCATTAATGCAATATATAATTTATTGTATATATTGTATTAATAATTATCATTAATAATTGATGAGATATTCTACTTGCGGGCACAGGGGTCCTACACTGATCATGACCCATGCAGCTTTGACAAGTATAAATATATATAATTTTTTTTAATAGTCTTGTGAAGAAAATAGACAAAAGGGCATGAGCAGCTGATCTTGCAAAAAAAAAAAATTCTTTCTTTCATTTTTTTTATTCTAAAGTGGGATCCACTTATAGAATTAAACTAGTTAGATGGGGGGTCAATTTTATATGGCCATGCCCATTTATGAATCGAAGTGAATAATGGCCGATTTCAGTTAGGTCGTGACCTACCGTGACATATGGTATTAAAATATTAGATGGCTTCGTGTCATGATCATTATTGAAAAATTTTAATGGCCATTAACCCGCTTGTAGCATAATGATCTATGATGATTAATACGTAAGAGAGAGCTAGTATATGCAAAAACCCAAATTTCAGAATCACTTTTCTAATTCAGTAACAAATTCTACAAAATTATTAAAAAAATGGTTAATACCACAAAAAACCTAAATTATGTCTACTGTGATACAAATACCCCAAACCTATTTTTTTTGTGTCACTAAAAACCCTAAACTTGTCCATTGTAACATATATATCCTAAAAAATTTGGTCACAAACAAATCTTGAACATAGACTAGTGTGATAAATATACCATAGATGGAACTGAAATAAATGGTATACATGTCGCATACGTATAAGTTTGGGTTTCTTCGCGATGCAAAAAAAAAAAAAGTCAGGGGTATCTATGTCACAATAGGCAATTAAGTTTATGGTTTTCGATGATGCAAAAAAAAAAAAAAAAATGGGGTATTTCTACCACAGTCAGTATGGTCTGGGATTTTTTGTGGTTTTTTCCCCTTAAAAACAGGTCATATTCCAGCAATATCCATGAGTGATTGGGGGGGCATTTCCATCGTCATCAAGAATAAAGGAGAGAGGTGGACATTGCCGTTGGCGCAAGTGGCTATACTTCTTTGTCAATTAACTCCGGTCCTTCTTCATCCATCCCCGCACTTGCAGTCGAAAACCCCCCCCCTTAGAAAAGTCTGAAATAAATCTCCCTTCTTGCGCCGGTTCGCATATATATAAAATATGCACGTTCGATGTTGTGGACAAGAGTTGGAGGCGGGAAAAAAAATCTAAGAGCGATGACGTCATAAATAATTCCATCCCAATCTTAACCAAGGTGACAATACATACATACATACATACATACATATATATATATAAATGTATAAGGATGTATCTTTAATTCTTTCAATTTTATAAGGATGTGTCTTTAAATTTTAACCTATATAGGTTAAATATTCTAATCATTTTATTTAGTTTCATATTATATAGGATGTGTGTGTGTGTGTGTGTGTGTGTGTATTAGGGTTTCAATAATCTTTTTTTGAAGTGGTCAAGCGTGGTGGGAGTCATGTGGATCTTCGCTTGCATCGCAAGGCATAGCCCCATGCATCTCCCCATTTTCATCCTCTTTTTATTAGTTCTCTGTTGTCTTTGCGTGGTGCTTCGCTGTCGCAGGTCATTTGAGCTGGAGGAGTGAACTGCAATATATCCCTTCTCCTTCGCTGGGCGGCTCGAGCTTCCCTCAGCTGGAGGGATATAGAGAGAGAGAGAGAGAGAGAGAGAGAGAGAGAGAGAGAGAGGGATGTTTACGTAACCCTAAAGTGTTCTTCACGGCCTTACAAGTCCAACGGGAAATCTCTCTGTCAAAGACCTCCATATCTCACGTCCCGAGATTTCCAACATTTCGACTCGCTGATGTTGATATGAACAAATAAAGATAACGAAGTCGGAAGCCGACTTGGTGATACATGTTATGTATTTTTCTCCATCGGTTGAACACGACTCGCTCGTTTAGATGTTTATTTCACGGTTTACCTAATCGTTTCGCGAGAAAAGATGCCCGGATTCGGTTCCGCTGGACCATGTCGCGTGGGTTGCGTGTGTGGACCCACATATGATCGATGGCTCAGATGGATTTGGTCTGGTGAACCCGGGTCATGACAAGATTTATCCGACTTCGTAAATCAATCTAACATATCGATCTTTTGCATCCTCATGTATTAGTGCTTTTAGAATTCGGTACACTTGAGCTGAGATATTTTACCGTACGTTGTTTATGAGCTCCACGCTTTTTTATCAGACACCTTTTGTTTCATGAAAAATGACTTTTGATGAGACATATATTCAAAGGAACTTATTTCATTTTCCTAAGTTTGGCTCCATTTCATAAATAATAAGAAAGTCATTTTCTGATATGTGTTACAAAGAAATTATGAAACACACATTTGAGAAAAAGTCTTGAGTACAACCCTAGGTTTTATAATTTAAAAATAAAATTTTATTTTCCTGAATTTGAGTATAAATTTTCCCTTGACTATGAAAATTTTTTTTTCCATTGGTTCATTTTCCAGCATTTTCCTAAGCGATCCGAATGCCAGAATATGAGGAAAACGTTTTTGACGAGAAATCATTCGCGAAACAAACGAGACCTGAGACTATATTCTTCTGTAAACCCTAATTCAGGAAAACACGGCCCTTTTAATAACGCAAAGCATCATTTAATTTGATGAAACACGAAATCTTCAATTAGCCATGGACTGAATGTACAAGATACGGCCAAAGCCAGAAGCATTTAATAGTATATAGGGGACTATCGAACTTGAGCAGTGCATCTGAGCTAATATATACAAGCCTATTCCATGATCACTAAATAAATCCTTCGTGATAGACAAACATTTTTAATAAATCACATGGTAATTCTTTTCTTAACACTAGAATTCTTTCCTCAAGTCTCTCGTAAGAGCCAATAGATGCAACACTTTTTTATATATATATATATATATATATATATATATATATATATATACTTCTATGGGTACAAAAAAAAATGTTTTTACTCAAGTTGCAACCATTACCATTGCAATATTTAGCTTTTGAATCAGAAGGTTTCAATTGAAAAGTCCCTACAAGTCAAAGTACATTGGACCTCCCCATCCCCCCCTTACGCTTAAGCAAATAACACTCATCTATAACCCGAACAAAAATGGCAGGTTTAGACAATTATAAAGACAAAAAATGCATGCAAGAATTCAGTGCACACTGGATGCAGAGTCTAATGTATGGCACACAAATGAATTAATTTCATATCCTACCACAAGAATACAAGTAAAAGCATTCCATCAATTACAGAACTCCGTAATTTTGGGCGCACTAACTTTCCTGATAAAATATATGTGTCGGAAATTAGATTGCTTTGTATAAAAAAAATGTTTGAAATTAGTCTTCTGAGAGCACTCGTTAATTTCGGATAACATTATCGAAAAAAGACAAAGGGTTTAAGAGAATTTTTTTTTTTTTATCTTTTGCCACTCCTCTCAAATTCATGGGAACAGATTGCTTACTCAGATCGTCAAGTTGGGTTGCCAGAAAAAAGGATTGATTAATGATGGTGGTGCTGGAATCTGTCCGAAGATTGTCTGAGAAGTTGTGGCAGATTCACATGTGAAGAAAGAAAGAAGGTGGTCAGAACGTGGGTATTTAATGAAGGAGGGAGTGTGTGCATGTGGATCACCAAAATCGTATGTAATGTTTTGCTAATAAACTACCTCCTCAGCCCTTCAGGGGCCCGTACCAACTAATTGCTCTTTTTCTGCCTTTTGCCTCGTGCATTTGCCCCAAATTACAATAATCTTTAGGTTTTGCACTCTCTCTCTCTCTCTCTCTCTCTCTCTCTCTATCTCTCTGTCACATCAAAGCTTGGAAATGATTTTTCTTACCCACAAGAAGAAAAGATCAGACCGGGTCTTTCTTTAATATGATTTTAATCCGTGGTATCAGATTATTGGAGAGATAAAAATTTAAGACATTGTCTAAATCCGTAAAAAATCGCGAAAAGTTTACATGTACATCCACACGCCGATATTCGCATTTTGTAAAAGTCTCGAGTATTTCGGATGAAGAGTAAAGGATAAAAGTCTATCGAAATTAATGATCCCATTTAGTTACATTCACTGTGCAAGAAATGCAAACATGTCCATGTCGTTTATGTTTCGTTTTTTCGCAAAAAATGAATGGTTTGGGAAATATGTTTCTGAAAACAATCGTTTGTTGATTACTTAAAATAATTAGTCAATGAAAGATATTTTTATTATTGACAATATTACATGTTTAAACAATTTTGTGGTCGATGAAAATATTTTTCGTTTTCATTCATTTTTATAAATGATACGAGTGATTATTTTTAGGAAAATAATTTCTAGATCATTCGTTTCTCGCAAAATAAACGGACCCTTAATTGCGTGACAACACAAGTCTTATGTTGTTTAAAAATGCAATTGGTCCCGCGTAGCGATCTGTCGGTACCTTAAATTATGTTACTCTTGACGGATTGAAGTGCCTAATCAAGTAGGTCGTTCGAGGCTAGGACATTGAAATGACAAGCTAGGGAAGCAAAAGGTGGACGGACTCCTCCATAAGAAAACCTAGTGATGAGGAATTTAATTTCTTCTTCAATAAATACATGAGCATTTTATTTATTTTTATATCTTTCATTATATATTATTCTTGCTTTTTTTTTTGCTGGATATATAAATGATTGCATCGTGCGATGCAATTGCAATTGCTCGAGCCAACAAGAAATGATGCCACAACAAGTTATGCAAGAAGTCATATCATTGTCCCAATAGATTCTCTTCCTAAACTCAAGAGGGGCAAATTGTCATCTAGCTGAGGCAAATGGCCCTAGTTTACTGGGCCCGATCGAAAAAGTTGCACGCAATAATACGAAGATCATTATAATAAAACCAATAATTTAATCGCGATTACGATCGTGTGATTTTATTTTATATTATATATATGCAGACAAAAAAAGAAGAAGAGGGGTTGACATCACATGGTGGTGGGCATGTGGACGTGAATGAACACCTAGCAAAGGGCAATGTCCACCATGTGTGGTGTCGTGGATCTGGAACTACACACCACGTGGATTCCTTTCTTCATCCTCCCCCATTTTAACCTTTGTTTTCTTCTTCTTTTGTGTCCCCCTTTTAATCTGTTTTACAGAATTATTGCTCTGTTTTTCTATTTTCTGTTGACATGCTGAGCTAAAGATGTAATTGTAGGTACGGTATAATATTATTATCGCGGAGTCCTGATTATCTGTGATTGTCACGTAAAGATAATAGCCCAAAAAAAAAACGCATAATTTAGGTGGTTTCATTGTTTTAAGTGAAAGATAAGCTAGTTCCGTCTCGGATAGCTTCGATGTAAAACGAACGTGTTTTTTTTTTTTTGGATAATTTTGAGAACGCACGCGTGTTTTTTTCTTTATTAGAAAAAAAGTAAATATGACAATTATAAAAAAAATCACCAGCACTCCGAATATATGGATTCGATTTGGTGTTTCGCTTGATTCTGGCATTATTCTTGGTATACCTTTGCCCGGGGCAGATCAACATTAGAAGAAAAACAAAAATTCAGGTGCACGAAACTTTATTATTATTATTTTTTTTAATGCATGCAAATGTAAATAATAATGTGTTTGGACGCTTTTCCAACTCGATGTTTTGTTCTGTTCACGAGATTAGCTGACTTTTTTTCATGGATTTCGAAATTTAAAACTAATGTGTTTTCCTTGTTATTGTACAAGTATAAAAATTAAAGGCCGGTTCGTTTTTTCAATAGGGTGAGATTCGTCACTTCATTATTTAAATCCAGTTGCTCTTATTTTATATATTTTTCTTCACTCCGAGAATTAAAGTCACATCGAGTTAGGTATAAATTGATGTCCGGAATTTTCTCTCTTAAATATACCGTTTTGAAAAGTTGACACATTGGTACGAAAACATTTTGGATGGCCCGTATTTTTTTTCCCTATCCTTTTTCGTTTTTCTTTTTGGCCGCGCTTTCGCCTTTTTCTTCCCCTTAACAACGGCACCCCTTGCCCAGATTACCCTGCTATTGGCACCCCGCCCCGCCGTTCCCGCCAACCTCCGTCGGAGGTGAGCGATGCGGGACCACGCCTCCCCCACCTCACACGAGCAGCGGTTGCACGGTGTCTCCCGGCCTTAGGTGCCGGGAGGGCCGCTTCAGGCTCGGTCACCCCCCCCCTGATCCTCACTTCAAAGAACTTAATTTTCTCCTACCTGTTCTACAACATCGTGTATCATTATCGAAGTTCAACATACCATAGGAAAGGATTACCTGAAGCACGTCATACTCAAGCCATTCTATGCAGTACAGAACGCTATTCCTCAGTCGTTCCACCAGGACTTGACGGATTCAAGAGTTGAAAAGAGTATGGTGGACTGCTCCACTCGAGGCCTATATACAGGAGAAAATTCAGCACACATTGTGTTGGAGACACGTCAAAACTTGACATGACATGAGGCAAAAACAACAGCGGGAATCTATCAAATTGGGTTCCTGCCAATCCTGCTGTAATCGTTGCATGTCCTTATACAACACCTAAGAAATAAGGGGAACACTAACTTTTGAGAAATGCCCAAGTATTCATACGTAGTGAGCAAACGAAAGCAATTATCAAATTCAAATTTTTTACGCGTCTCTACGTGAATTCCACATTTGGATCTGAGTAGGTCCTTAGGAGGAAAAATATCAGGGAAGAACACGGGAGCTCTGAGCTGTTCAGCAGCCGGGACGTTAAACAAGGTACATATGCTTCCGATCAGCCTTAATAGGGTTGATCGGGATGAGCCTCAGAGCCTGCAATGATTCCTGGAGTTAAAAGGTTACCTTTACCTAAGAGCTTCTTCCCACAAAAGTACACGGAGCAACTACCAAGTGCATGTGCGGAACAATCAAACCTTTTCGCTTTCGCAGGAGTTGGAATTTGGAGCGTGAGGTTCTCAAATGATTAATTGCCATCGATTAGTGGGAAGATCCTTCTTGGAACATGGCGGGCATGTGCATGCCCGGTCCGCCAGGCAACGTATGCGAATATGTTCAATATGTTTTATTAATCGGGTCTGTCCTTGATTCAATAAATTAGGGAGGGACCTAATTTTGTTCTTCTGATAAAAGATGGTACGACGAAGGAGGGACTCGCGTCTCCGAGGGGAGAATAAGGCATGAACTCTATTCTACAAATGATGTGGTGTGCAGAATAAGTTGAGCGAAAACCATGTAGCTCGTCCAGTGATTCAGATGTAGATGGTTTCGTGTGTAGGATAATGTGAAGTGGGATGATTGCGAGCCATTCGAAAATTGGAATTTCGTCATGCTCGATGCGTAGAACCTGATGTGGATCGATGAGGAAGCTTTCCTTTATTGTCAAGGGGTCATACGCGGTGCTTTGTACGAGAGCGATCGCGCAACTATTCCAGGCCGAGCTATGTTTTGCTCTACCCCTGAAAGGAAGAAATTTCGTCCAAACGTGTCTTTGATTGAGGGATGGTGTCCGTATATATAACCTATCAATCAAAAAGCCAATTGGAGGAATTAGGGATAGAAGAAAACACGACCCTTTTGGATTCCGCTGTCCATGTATAAACTTCTATTTTTATATCAAGCAACATAATAAGTGTCATCATTTTGGATTTCTTTTCTATCATTGTTGCTTTTCTCGACAGCTTACAGACCGATTTCTGTTGTTATAGTTGTTCTTCTATATGTGGTAAATACAAAATTAAAGGTGCTAACAATCAGTAAAATAAACCAATTCAACCGAAGCAAAGCTGCAATTGGCATTAAGCATAGCCATAAAAAAACGATGAAGACCTTATTCAAACGCTGATGAGATTATTAGGTACTTCTTAAACAGATAGATAACGAATCAATTTTTGCGTTACCTTGCAATTTAAGTTTGAATTTTAATCACGGTAGTTATTCTGGCTGATGCCGACGGATGAGATGCGTTGGACTCACAAAAGATGAAGCCGGCTAATTTTTTTGGCAGGAAGAAGGGCGATTATTTGAAGAGCAAATTGAAAATTCTAAATAACTCTCCGAAATTGCGCAGCGATTTAAAAGAAATAGAAAGAGCTACTGGCAAGAAGATCTAAATCCTTAATCGCTAGGATCTTGAAAGGTTCTTAATCCAAATCATCAGCTTCCATGTAATTAAGAGCTTATGGAAGTTAATAAAGGCCTTAAAAGTACAACATTTATGGAAAAAACAGAGTCCCTAGTGAATATTTCCAGTTTCTATACATCGCACCATGATTTGATTCTCTAGTGTTAACATCATCAATCAGTGTGGCTCAATGAAATCCGATCTCTTTTCAGAGTATCAAAACTCGATTCATCGGTAGATTGCTAAATTTCTCGATGCATAGATGAACTGAAAACCAAAACCTTGTAACCATTAGCCGATAAAAAGGTTTTGAGCTATGTAATCACACGGTTATATAGGACCCGGCCGACTTGACCACGTACATACATAAAACAGAAGAGGTTCCGAATGTGACCGCCGCGTCTCACGGTCATGCGACATGTAAATGGAGCACAACGATGCCCAATATACAGCACTTTACGGTGACATTAAGCAGCTATTCGATTCAGGCGGGGAATGTACGACGATCTGTAAGATTATCTAGAGACAAGCCACGGTAAGATATCATGTGATCAGATAAATGTTGCGAGAACCACCTCTGCTTCAGTAATGCGATCCCGGAAAATTCAATCGGGTCTTTTCTAGCCAGTTCAGTGAGACTGTTTTCAGAAGAATTGAGGCAGCAGCAGATCTAGATTCAAATGAAGTGACCTTTCATTACAGCACCAAATGCAATGCAAGAATTGAGAAATCCAGAAGAAAAAAGGAGAACACGAACTAGCTTGCTTCATGAGCCGTGACTGGAAGTACATATGCATAGCCACCGAAAATGCAAAACGTTAAACCAAGAATCGTAACTTTCTAATCTAAAACTTGGATTTATCTTTCTTTCGGTCCAACTTAAATCCTACAAACAACCTTACTTGTTCATGCAGCCAAGCCTTCATCACTCATAATAGTTACTGAATTGTCTACTCGAACAACAATCAATTGACAAGGGAAATTTCAGTGCTGTGCATCAGAGGAGATTTACTCCCGGTCAAAGTTTTGTCCTTTTTTTTTTTTTCCTTATGTCCAAAAGATTTACTGTGGAGATCATCTCCTGTTCATCTGATGGCAATTGCCAACATTACTTGCCAGAGGTCCAGCAGTGTAATCTCTGATCATGTTTAAACATAAAACACCTCTTTAGCTTCAAATCTGTTAGAACACAACCTCAAAACGCGTGCCCCTGATTAAAAAAAAACCATTTTATCGGAGAAAAGAAAAGTAAGGATTCTCATGAAAAATAACAGCTAGTGTGGAAGGCAATACCCGTCAGGCCTTGGAACTTTGAGAAGAACTTCTGGGCATTCACATCTTTGTAGATCATGAGTGACATCAATTTTCAGAATACCAGCAACATAAACGCCATTGAATGCCAGTTTTAGCTTAAATATTTCTTTTTTCTTTCTTTTGCAATTTAGATAGGTTTAAGCAAGCAGCATACAAACCAGATATTCCTGCGAAGAACAGTAGTAATTCTACCTACAGAAGAAATTCATAGACCACACATAACACAGGTCAGTGCATGGGCAGAAAAAATGCTTTAACTTTCGAAGCTAAGATAACTTGCAGTAAAACCTTTCAAGTGCAAAAAAGCAGTAGTCTGCAGCAACAATAATCGTGCCGATTTTACTTTCCTTAGGGTTTCTGCCAATGTCATTCTTTGCAGTGATTCGAGTATAGTCAAATAGTCTAACAAGATAATTTTGGGGTCATTGTCTCACATGACCAGACCAGCTAAAACAAATATATTTTATGCCTCGTTCTCCTCAGATGGTACCAATGTTGTGCCATGCCCAGCCAGTCACAACTTTGTCTTCTGCAGTACGCTTCCATCTAGCAATCATCTTAATCCATGTTAAAGCATTCAGTAAGCATGTTGACATCCAATTGTCCAACCCTCCCCATCATAAGAAGCATAATTCACTTCATCCAGCTTTGAGAACTTATCCACAACAAAACACTTGATACATCCCATTTCAGTCATTACTTTCCATACTTCCAATCCTTGCTCTCATTTCGACCTACTTAAACTGACTTATGTTTTAGATCTTTCCTTTATAATTCAAAGATTCATTTATTTCTCTCATTAAAGCTATATGATTCACAAAACATTAGGGAACTAAGCTGTGAACTGTAAGCATGTGCCTCACTAGAGTGAACCAGTAAGATCTCAGCCAAACTCAATATATGTTTATCACCTAATGAATTCCTCCATTGGGCCCCCTTCCTCCAAAATCTATACGCAATCCATGACAAAGAGTTGCCATGTATAAGTTTATTTCTTCCGTTACCAAGCTAATTAGATGGAATGGGGACAACACATGAAAATCATGTGCTTGTTATACCCTCAATCTGGCTTATGGTATTGTTATACTTTTGATTGCAATCCAATAACACCACCAAGTTCCAGAACACCATCTCAACATCACAGTCCAGCTCAAGCATCTGCTAACTAATTTCAGAGATGAATTAAAAGGGCTAAAAGGGCACTATATCAGAGAATAGGAACCTATAACACTCCAAATTGACTGCTATTCACAACTAAAATAATCAGACACTGGTTACTACTCATATTATTTGAAGAAAATAATAGAGCTATTGCACCAATGTTGACATCAAAGAAAGTGCAGAAGTTATTAGCATCCAAGATCGTGGAAACAAGTTGAGCTTGGATCCAGATTGAGGCAGGTCAGAGCCCAGGAGTCAATAGCGACACACTGACACATGTCACAAGAAAGTCCCACACATTTCAATTGTTCAGATGACAACAACTACTAGCCAACCTTTTTCTCCCATGTAGTTCAGCAGTTGGAGACAAAAATTATGCACACCATTATAATTCATTTTGTACTATGTTTACGATGAGATTCAAATACTCAAGATCTTCCCTTATAATTCCATGACACCATCTTAACATCACAGTCCAGCTCTAGCATCTGCCAACTAATTTCAGAGATGAATTAATAGGGCACTGTATCAGAGAACAGGAACCTATAATACTTCAAATTGACTGCTATTTGCATCTCAAACAATCACACACTGGTTACTACTCATATCATTCGCAGACAACAATGGCACTATTGCACTAATGTAGACATCAAAGAGATTGCGAAACTTATTAGCATCCAAGATCGTGGAAACAAGTTGAGCTTGGATCCAGATTGAGGCAGGTAAGAGGCCAAGAATCTATAGCGACACACTGACACGTGACAAGAAAATCTCAAACAATTTTAATTGTTCAGTTGTTGACAACTACTAGCAAACCTTTTGTCTCCCAAGTAGGTCAGCAGTCAGCGACACAAATTATGCACACCATTATACATTATTTTGTATTATGTATCCGACGATATTAAAAACTCTAGATCTTCCCTTACAAATGCTTTCCCTACCCCTTTCAAAAATATATCCCCACACAATGGCAGAGCTTCTAAAAGACGTTTCATGTGTCCTGACCTCCTCAAACAAGCTTTTCTCAAATTTCCCTTGATTGAGGTAATAACATTTATTTTCTCAAATATATCCTTTTAGGATTTTATCTTTTCTTGAGTACTACTAGAATCAACAACACATTTTCATCCTAGTGCAATCTTTCTGTATGTAAATTGGCAATTTGGGAAAAAAAATAGTTATGGACCAATCCGCAAAATATAGTGTAGTTCACACAAGGGTTACCAATGATTCTACAAGAATAATAGAATTCACTGTATTCCAAAAAATCATAAACTTCAAAATGCCAGAGTCACTTGGAACAAAACTTTTGATGATTTCCAGCTTCCTCAACCAAGATTTAGCAAAAACTAAAACAATTGGAAAGTGAAAGGTATCTTGTGCAGCAATGGAGGATTACGAAAAGGCACCATCATGTTAACATGCATGAATGCATTTGTTCATAGCCATTTAACCTCGTACTCCACACAGTAGGCAGCTTGTGAAATAATATCCATGTCCAAAACACAAACATATAAACCTTGGACTTATGGAAGATTAGACAAGCCTCTTGACTCAACTAGATATCCACGATAGGAACTATTAAAAAACAAAAATTTCCCAGGCTTGAAATTGTGGATGACCAGACAACAAGTAAGAAAGAGGCACCATGGAATCTGATGTATTCAAGCAATCGGTATACTAGGAAGAATAATTAACACATACAACATTACCAAGTTTGAAGTTTTGGAAGATTTGAAAATCTCCTGATTCAAAACCAAGCAGTCCAAATAACCTACCGAAAAGAATCAAAAAGACAACGCTGAAATATTTGAGAGTTATGTGATGCAAGACTTATATCTTTGCTGATGGAGAGGGATTTGAACCCCCAGTTTTCCTATCAATACTTCGGTCAATGGAAAACATCCTAGATAAAAGAGAATCATGGGGCAATATTGGAGTTCTCTATGTGTGGAAAAGTCAAAATGATTGATGCACAGAGAATACACAATTTAACCGTAGTCAATAGCAACTCTAATAAGGACTTAGCATCTCCTGAATAATGAAAAGAGTCAAGTTATCCCTCAACCAACCTATTAAGGACTTGATTTAAGCACAAGCTTGCAAGACAAAACGTCGCCTCCTAATGAAGAAGCAATGTGTATGAGACTCACTCAATTGAAAGTATAGAAACAGATCTAATTCAAGGCCAATTATATCCTATCTTACACTGCTAAGAAATCCAGAAGGTTGCAATAGCAAACTAATTATTGATAGAAAGACAGTAGTTTGCTTGAACAGCATTCATACATTCCCAAAGCTAAAATATGCAGCAGAGGATATGAACAGACTTAGAACAATTTAAGGAGAGAAGAAAAGGCACAAATCCAGCGGCTAAAGATATACCACAAGTTAAAGCCAAGTACATGAGAGACATTACAAGATGAGGCTCAACAACAAGAAACAGACCATCATATATTGCCACTCATCTAATAGCGGAATATCTTCTCTTTTTTGCAATAAACATCTACTACTGGAATTTGAGTAGCACCGCTCCACTGAATAATTAATGGCGGCTACTAGCCACGGAAGGAAAGCTGCATTTCATGTTGATAAAATCAGAAAGGACTCCGACCAAAAAAGAAAAAATTCAAAAAGGACAAGACTCACCTGGCTATCTATCTAACTAAAGTCAACACCCATCTCCTTTCGTTTCAATTCTAAAGCCATACGTTCATTCTCAAGCTTCATCTTTTCATTTTCCAGCTTCATCTTTTCTAATTCGCGGTCTCTTTTCCTGCAAAATCTCTCCCATTTGAAGCGCTGTTTCTCCAACTCCAACATCTCGTATTGAATTTGTAACTTCTGTTCTTCAAGTTGAAGTGAATGAGATTCATTCAACTGCTTCTGTAACCAACCCGCCCTATTCTCTGAAAGAGTTTGATTCATATCAGGATGTACAACATGAGAATGGGAATGGGAGCTTTTGTTGTACTCTTGAACATTCAAGGAAGTCCCAAAACTGAAATCTTCATGGCCTTGGACTTGCTTCATCCTCTTTGCAGAACCCTGCAAAACCCCACACATTGCCCTGCCATCGCCATGAGGAGCATGATTATCCTCATGTTCGTCATGATCATCATTATCCACATCTTGATCATCCTCATCAAAGTCATCAAGGTTGTTTCTTCTGACATCATTCTCATGATCATCTCTACTTCTGAGAGCCTGCTGCAGAGAGCGTTGTAAGCCTGGGTCATGAGGTAGATGTAGCCGATTGCTATTGTGGTAAGAGCACATCTCTTCATAGAACAAATGCTTTGAGTTCAAAATTTTCCTGACATCATCCTTCTCCTTCTCCGTAAGGAACTCTATCACATCCAAAAGTTTAGGATTCTCGACCACCTGGCAAGAAGTCCCCCGACCAAGCATATCGTTGAGTTTCTTGTACCTCTTATTAAGGTCATTGAACTTATCCTCACACTGCTGAGGTGAGACATGGTAACCCCTCTCAGCCAAAACCTTCGAAATCGACTTCCATTTACCCTTTTTCTGTAAGACAGCAAACTTTCTTCGTCCCCCGCCCCCACAATCTGAACCTGAATCTTCACCTATATAGGAGACAGCAGTGATCAGAAGTTTAACCATCTTATCAGTCCATTTCACCCGTTGCCATGGTGACCCTTTTTTCCCTTTGCTTACATCATTATGACTATCAACACCATCTTCGGTAAAGCTTGGATCATCGTCATCACTCGCCGAGTTCTTGCACCTCTCCCCTTTGTTAAAATCTCCCACAGAGATCATCTGATCGCAACCTGGCAACGTTCCCATGGTAAGTGGGAAACCCTCGTGGATCGACGGGTGGACCCCAGGTGTTTGGCGAGGATGAGGGTGATGCTGCTGATGAAGAGTGTGCGATTGTTGCGCTGGACCGTGGATTTGAATTGACCTCTGCAAATCTAGACCTCCATATGCAGGATTACCTGGGATCATACCTCCTTGTGACATATTCCCTTCCATTTCTTTACCCAAACAACAATTAATCCAGACACGCGAGCTTTTCTCACATAAAAGTTAAAACCCTATTTTATAAATTTTTTAAGCGAGCATAGCCATCCGCCAACGCAATTCATTCACCCTGAGGGCCAAAATGAAGCAAACCCATCTCTTTTTTTTTTTAACCGAGCTCAAGCAAATTCCACGCACTTTTCGGGATCCTTCTGACAGTTCCCAGATCCTCAAGCAAGCACCTTTCACATCACAGAAGCACTAACCCAACCATTACAACAAGGACCCCAAAAAAATCTCCGTGACCAAGCTTAATCCCACCGATTGCAGCTCAACCCTTCACGCATCCCCCCGGGCACACCAAAATCACCACAACTCGAACCAAAACACACACAAGATTTTCAACAACCCAGAATGTTGTGCAGCAGAGAGAAAGAGAACACCCACTTATCTGAGCAAGACCCTGAACAGAGCTTCCCAGCTCGAAAGCACCAAGAGCCTCTCCAGAAAATAAGGCCAGGAACCAAGGCAGAGGCGCTCACGAAAGCCAGAACCATCCGGCCTCAAGAGGGCTCTCTAAAGGAAGGACCTTTCTTGAGGAGAGAGAGAGAGAGAGAAGCGGATTCTTGAAAAATAAAAACTCGGCCTTTTATACAGTACTGCTCCCACAAGAAGAGGGTTTCTTGTTTTTTTCCTCGATATTCTTATCTTTTTCTTTTGCCATTGCCGTTGCGTTCGCGTTGCGAGCACCAGATGAAAGTTTTTCTGAAAAAGGGGCCTCCTTTTTTGCAGGTTCAGTGTATGGAGAAAGATCCGCCGGGCCCGCCGTCGATGTCCCAATCAGACCAAAAAGACGGTTTACAAAACTCCAGAGGCCATCATCCCCACGTCAAACCAAAGTGTATTCTACATGGAATAATGCCAAGAATGATAAGAAAATGACAATTGGGGAGGAAAAGAAAATTGCCAACGGGGACTGCTTTCTCACATATTGTTGGAACCACCCCCTCCCACCACACCGATTAGCTGGGGGGAACGAGCGCAATTTGCAGTAGATTAGCATGCTTTTGTATGCTTTCGTGTGGCAACTTGTCCTCCAAGTGGGGGTTTTGATATGTTTATGTGATTAGGTGGTGCTTAAATAATAAACGGTCAGATTGGTTATAGAATAGTATTATTTGGCGTTATGACAAGGAGTGTTTGTATGGTTCGGTTCGGTTCGGTTCAATTCGGAGGTGTTTTTTGCTTGGGCTGAACTTATTGGTTTGAGAAAGTCTCGACTCGGACTAAACCAAGCCAATAAAATTGCAACTCAAATTGTGCCGATAACTTCAAGTTATTTGGTTTGGTTCGGTTTCAAACCAAGCCAATAAAATTGCAACTCAAATTGTGCCGGTAACTTCGAGTTACTTGGTTGGTTCGGTTTCAAACTGATACCGCTAAACTGATTGGTAAGTAAGAAATTCAACACATAAGTAGATTGTCTAACTTCAACGTGGAATGGAAGTTAACGAAAGATGCACATATTTCCGCACATATTTCCACACACTTACCGAAAGAAAGAAAGAAATATAATCACAATTTCCACACACTTGAGGATTAGAAATCTCTTGTTTAATAGAATAGAAGAATCTTGGATAGGCAGAATTTGCTTGGTTAGGCCAAATTCCAAATTTCATAACTATGGACGCAATCCGACCTAATAAGCCAAGAGGGAAAACCTAAACAAAAACGGAACCGATAAATCGCTAAACTGCACTTCCTGATTTGGCTCGGTTTGTCGGGTTTTAGTTTTGCGGGAAACACGCCTGATTGCCAATGCTTCTGTTGTTCATTTTGACGGTCCATCTAGGCATGGTTGTGGAGTCGTATACGAACGCCCTTAAATCCCCCTTTAAAAACAATATTTTGTCTGATCATCGAGAAAGATACAAAAGAAGGGGCGTACGCTCACGTACAAGTTCACATGTAAAGTTCATGCATGTAGTACAAAAAGTCGAAAACATTGGCGATTGGGTCCCCCATTGCCTTTTTCTATTCTCTTTCTTTAGGTTTCTTTTCTCCTGCCAAAAGCAACGCTCCCGTTTTTCTGTTAACACAAGTCCAAAATCATGACGTTGCGTTTCCCTTCTCTTTTTGAAATTGGGAACAAGGAGGTGTACTGGAGAATACAATGTTGAGAGCAACTGACATGTGATTCAGAACAAAGAGTTGAATTGCCAATTCAGCACGAGTTGAAAAGTGCCCGAATCGACGAATTCCAAGAAGGTAGATTTGACCCAAAAAAGTTACTAAGACCACGCAAAATTTCGCTACTATTACAACAAGAGATCAGCCTCCCCAGTCAACAAATGATGCAACTAAAAAACAAATCCAGCAGACTAGATTCGGCGTGCCTTATTAACAGTTCCCCCCGAGAGGCCGAAAAATTGGCTAGTTACCCACCAAAGCTACATGTGAATTAATGGTACACAGTGATTTGACCAATAAAAATCAATATGTCCCGCCTTTCCCTTCAATTGCTGATAAGAAACAATCAGGATGAGAGAGATACATCAGTACAACACAGTAAAGGCAGGCAATGGATATACTTGAGACTGAAAAAGTAAAGTATTAGATGTCCCGATTTAACATGCCCAAACGATTACCCTCCTCTTGTCAATCGACATGTCAGCACAATCTTACACGCATTTCAAATGCTGTCCACTGCTTTTCTTAGTTCCCGTGAAGAGCACACGAGCCATGTCAAGCCAAATTGAATGCTTAATTGACCTCACACGATACTTGGAGGGTCCCCAACCCAGTTACACACAGCACGAGGCCACCGAGTGCGTATGCAGTCCACAAGGGGTGCATGCTGAGGAGGCTCGTGTTTAGCCACTTCAGCATCCTTTGTGCTCGACGGATCCCCACCTGAACCAGAGGGCGCTGCCGCCATGAATTCTTCGGGGGTCCATCGTGGTGGGACAGAAACTCTTAATTTAGTCAGTCTAGGCCTTTGAACTGGAGCCTCACTTCCCAAGTTCGCTTGGCCATTCAAATCAGATTTTGCAATTCCATTGAAATGGTAAAGATCAAACACCTTTTTGCCCATCAATCCAGAGGAGTCCTTTAGACCTCCCATACTGCTGTCTAGATCTAATATGACCTGCCAAAATTCACTCCACACGATAAAGCCCGAGCTGCAAAGCTGATCGACTTTTTCCGGGGGAAGCCTGACGTCAGTTTCCCTTAATACTTGATGGAATCCTTCCACACCAATAAAACCACCCCCTCCACTCTGATCTTGTGCATCAAAAGCCCTCCGAATCTGCGATTCCCTTTCTTCTAGTTCGTTCTCTTCCTGAACAATGGTATCAAGAGCAAATAGAACTGTGTAATGGGACTCACTTCCCACAACCCATATAGGCCAGTTAGGGCACTTCAAATGCTGACCAACCTTGCAAAAGTTAAGCGATTCCAACAGAGTCAGAAACCCAACTTCCACGCATGTTGATACACCCTTTAAAAACATACCACCACCAAGATCCATCCTTCCATCGAAAACATTGGGCACAGCCTGACCGCAAAGCAGCAAGTTTACAATTTCCTGCCCCAAAACAATCGTAAGTTTGCATCAAAATTTTCTCCACATCTTCACCATATAGCATTAGCACAGTAAATAAGACACAAGGTATTTATCAGAAACATCGTAACTGCTGAACCATCAAATGGAACAATAAATTCTTAACGCAATGATAGTTACCTGCGATGCATGACCAAATGGTGCAGTTACCAGAGGAAGACTGGGATCATCTCTGTCAGCTTGAACGGCATCCTGCAATTACAGAATGCCTCGACACCATTATTTCCTTTGTTTGTTCATCATCAACTACATTTCCTTTTGCATTAGTTTGCCAGCGGATCAAATTTCTTATTTTTTCAGATTGTCGGTTATTATCCCAGCATCCTTTCAGTGGCCTAACAAGATAGCATGATTTGAAGTTTCGACCAACATAAGTATTTGATCACTTCCGAGTTCTGACTTTTGGGCAAGAAATAAAGAGTAATTAATAAAAATGAAAAACCATTCTGACTAATGACAGGTGGATGATACGAGCAGTATTGTACTAATATCGATAGATATCATAGAACTTAGGCGGCCAAAAGAATAGGAAATAGAGCTGCTCCTCCTGAATCAAGGAAAAAAGATTTCATGCCCAAGGCAGATACCATCGCTTCACAACAAATTCGATTAATAAGGCTAATGGAAATGAAAACATTGGCTGTGTCAGATACGTGTTTTAATCTATGAACATATACTGTTAAAATATTTATCTCTTAAAGAAAGAGTAATTGGGTAGCAACCAAAGTAAATGGGAATAGACACAAATATCTGTAAACTAGTAGTTGACAAGCTTGCCAGATAATTAGTATGAGGGACAAGGTAGCATACCAGTCCATGAGAAAGTAAAGCAGAGATGAGAAATAGCAGTGCTCCCATTCGACTTTGAAAAACAGGAAGTGTTGCTTCAAGCCTTCGGAAAACAGTAGCATGCACACTATAAGTCTCGACTCTTAGAATTTTCTGCAAATCAGAAGCTGACTCTATCGGAAGTCCCTCCAGAGCTTTAATAGTACCCTAAGAAACAAAAAATAATGGCAATGAGTTTAATTAATTTAAAAAGGAACTTCCAAAGGCAAGTCAAACAGTAGAATCAAAACCTATATTGCTGCCTTAAAAGTACATGAAACACCAACCTATCGCCTACCTCATCCTTTGAACCATCTGCAGCCCCCCTCAAGTTCTTTACCAGTAACGCTTAAAGTGGCAATAACTGCCCTTTTATTACTTCCACAGAGAAATAAAATCTCACTCATACTTCTTATCAGTGCCCTGTCATTGATAATAAGGAAAAAAGACATTGCTGGTTATCTCAGTTAATTTCTATTCCAACTTACATATCAAAGTAGCACAGCTAATGGAAACCAAAAAAAACAACCACTAAACTGTGAGACAAACAACCTTCCAACCAACAACATACCACATGTAACCATTTTCAGGCTTAGAAAATATTTGAAGTTGTTGCATTATTTCTACTAGCTCATTTATAGAGTAAAACGAGTTCCACACAATTGGGATAAATCAATTAAAAGGATTTGGTTTGCAGCGACTCGACATCAGTCCTTGTCAGAAAATATTTGGAAATTTCTAGTACTGAAGGGCATCGGTCCACATCCAATAGATCATAACGACAGGTAAACTAGGAAAGAGGAAGTCTCCAAAAGATACCTTTTAACCTATTCGTCATCAAAGCCCACGACCTGCCTTTACCCTAGCCAAGAAAGGGACCCGTGTGTTGCAACAGGCAATAACAAATTGATCAAGTAATAGCACAAGCATTTAAATAATTGACATACATGTCCAGGTTTTACTATTATCACATGTTAATCAACAAACTTAGTTTACCAAATCACAAGTCCAGGTTATGGTTTGGAAGCAGAACCTTGTCATTGCGTTCCTTGTAATTTTTTCAATTTTTCAAAAGTTTTGGCATTCTATACATATGCCAATCAATATAATCTAAAATATGAGCAAAAGCAAGCTGTAATCGAAAGAGACAGCCAATAGCTTACAGAACTAAACGAAAATCAACCACATGGAGAAAAATCAACCAAACAACCTAAACATGATTGCTGATGAGGACGATGTACTCAACCCAACCAAAAAACTCAAACCAACCAAAAAAAATGAGGAAGTAAACAGAAGCAGAAACAGCATTCCACTAACAGCAGGCAACACACATAGGTAGAACCAAACCAAAAGGAAGGCAACAACCAAGAAAACAATCAACTCTCTATAGATTAATTACCTCAATTTTTCACTGTCTGTAAGGGAGGCAAAATTATCTGAACCTTGAAATTGTCTTTGAGATGATGCTTTTGGACCAAGGTTTGGTGAAATAGTCGATGCACCTTTATGCAAATCGTCCGGAAAGAAAAGAAGATACTTGAGAACAAAAGCCTACACGAGGAAACCTTTATTATTGCAAACAACATTAGTAAAAGAATACAACATGATCGTAAAAGCAGACAATGAAACCAACTAGATAGGCACTAAAATGTTGGCAGCCATAAACCTGTCCCAGATACTGTCTCAAATAAGTGATCACAAAATGCACCCAACACGCAACACCACATCACCAGTATCAACCCACAACATTAAATTTATTCACCACAAAAACCAACTGTCAATAAAATATTACGACTAAAAGAATATAATGATGGATGCCAGATAGATTAAAACTCTGCCAAATTGTAAGTTCAACATGTAGCCGCCTGCATTCACTAACAACATGATTGATTGATTTTGTTGTCATTATATTGCTATTTGTTCGCTCTATTGCAAACTCAACAATAAGCTGTAGAGCCTGCCTGCCAATAGATCATAGTGATGAAAGCTGCTTTCAATATATATACCCATTTCCTAAATGAATTCAAGACATCCTCTTCGACGATGTCCTAATATTCAAGGAAAAACCATATGCGAAGCCATCTTTATGAGACCAAACATAGTTCAGGCTAGATTGAGACCCGACCTAAAATTGATGTTTTTTCTAAGGGAATTGGGCCCTTAGGATCCCAATAATCACGCTTCACATTTCTAGAAGTCAAACACAGAAGATTTTGAAAGGCATACTTGCTAAGTACTTATCAGCAGAACTGTTTCATAAACCAATAGCCTTGTATCTCCACAATATAAATTTGACAATTATAAAATCTAAATGCAACAAACACAATATACATCCTAAAAAAGCAGTGTGCGATGTTGAGAAAACAAGCCATTACCTGTACAGCTGCTAAGACACCGCAGGGCCCTCCTTCATGCTGCACTAGGCCCATGGATGTTTCTGGATCAGGGCTAAACCTGAAGTGAGGCTTCGATGGCATTAGTCAGCTAGGTGTATAAGACCCTTAATATAAATCATCAATATAAGTTTTACAGCAGCATAGATGATGCAAATGTAGTGAGCAGACAGGAGAATCAATGAAAAACAAACTTCTCTAGTGAAATGAGCACGGATACCAATAAGACTTCGTACAGATATTAGGGCAGTCAATTTCACTAGGATCGCTATACAGGTAGTACATCACCAGATTGCTCAGGCATAATCAACAAAAGAAGAGCCTCCAACATTAAAAAGTTGATTCTCGTTTCCACTAAATATCTTCCCTTCACTCTGTATTTGCCAAAAGGTTGTACAACAAGATTTTTAGAAGCAAGTGATCAGGCATATCAACATGGATTGCTAACTGGAGTCAACAACGCATTCCAACTTCAATTTACAACTATGATTCATCTCTTTCTTCCAGATACATCCTAAAACTACCTTACTATACTTTTTATTAACTTGCCGTCAAGTGATGCATAAGTAGAGCAGCTAACTTACAAACTAACACTGCAGCATGGCAGCAGCAAAAACAAAGAGATGCAATCGACATCCAGCCTTTAAAAGATTATCCATCAGCATCTTCATTTATATACTCCATACTTAGCTCTCAAACCGACTAGCGACATCATGCTTTTTCTTCTATTGCTAGGTGAAAGAAAGACATGCAAATAAAAGTAACAGAAATACAATTTTCAATTATCCACAATGTGTCCCGGAAGAATCTTTAAAAGCACATTGCCCGATTTTTTTTTAAAACAGAATTGATGAGGCACAATCAACACGAGGAGCTGTTCGAAGAAAATGATGCACACACACCAACTCAAGGCATAGCACAATTTTTTTAATTCACTTCCAACGCAATCACTGTGATGCCTCTCTTACTTCTAAAGACGTCATAAAACTATCCGAGTCAACTTTATGTTGCCTTATTGACCTCAAAGGAATTGTGAGCAGATAATAAACATTAACTATGGCTACAAAGGAACCGCAAAGCGATGTTGCACTTCCAAATTCTAAACAACTATTTAGTCGCACTGTTTAATCATATGCTTACTCCATACTCAGCTCATAAACCAAATGCGAAACATAAATGCAAGAATTGACAAAGAAATCCAAATGAATGGGATCCAATACCAATTGCATCTCCTTTATATCTACATTAATAGGATTTGCACAAGACAACTCTCTCAAACTCACAGATTTGTACCCATAGAACAAACACCGTTCCCAATTACATCGAATCACGAGAATTTTGTTATGGGTTCCTGGGATTGACTATGACTAATAGCACAGAACAATCAGAAGAGAAATTCAGCACGTTTCAGTCGCCTGCACCCCATACCTTATTCCTTGATTACTCCACTGCGCGAGAATTCCTCTCGAAACATCGCCCCCGAAAACCATCGAGAACAACTGATGCGCTTCTTCGCTCGACAGTCCCCTCCCAGTTCGCCCATCATCCACACCGAATCCCCCTCTCTCCTCGGGACAGGCTTAGACTTCTCGTTATTCGGCGTCGTCGACACTGGTGACGGGGACGGGGACAGAGATGGAGACGGAGCAGGCGACGGAGGCGACGCCGCTCCAGCGCTCCTCGCGGCCAGCATCCTCTTCTCGGCCGCGGCGGCCATGAGCTCCCTCTGCATCCGGCGGCCGTCCTCCGGCGACGAGCCCCCGGCCGCGGCGGCCGAGGCGGCAGCGACGGCGGCGGCGGCGTCCCTGGGCTTGCTCCGCTTGGGCTCCGGCGGCGAGTGCTGCATGCTGAGGCGCAGCGCCATCTTCAGGTCCTCCTCCTCCTGATCCGCCATCAGCGACCGCCCCCCGCCGCCCCGCGGAAAGGGATCTCGCAAAAAGCGCCGCGGAGAAGAAGCAGAGGAAGCGATCTAGGGTTTCTCCCCGGGCGCTCCCCCGGCTACTCCATCATCGGCGTCGTCTAATCGGCGGCGGCTCGCGGAGATCGACGGCGAAGGGGGGATCGATCGCGCCGGGGGGGGTAGACGGTCGGAATCGAGGAGGGAGGATCGAAAGCCTTTCTCTGATCGGGGGGTTGGGGAGGGGCTCGGAATCGCGCCGATTTAAAACGTTTCAGAGGAGGATGATCGTCGGGGAAGAAAGGAATCGCGGTTCCTGCTTCGTTTCTCTCTCTCCCTCCCTCGCGTGCAGCGAAAACGTCGTCGTTTCCCCGAGGCCAAACGGCGCTGTGGAAGGAAGCCTCTGGCGAAGTTCACGTGTGGTGGGGGGCCTGGGGACTAGCGTGGTTTGCTCCCAAAGTAGAGGCTTAGGCTCGAAGAAATGGGAAGACTGATTATTTTTGTTGATGTTTTTCTTTTTCTATGAGTAGAAATGGAAAAATCAATTTGCAATATCTATATTGATCAACCCTTTTTTCGATCATTAAAATAGCGATTAGAAATTGTCTGAGCTCGAGAAAAAAATCGATCGTGCGCGCGCATATATGGTGCATGCCGATTAGCTCGTTGTGAAAGGATAGAGTCTTTGGATATTAAATGCGTAGAATCATGAGAGATCGATTTTAATAATGGAATCATTTCAATCACTCATGAGATCGAAATTATTGGTTATCATGTGCTTTTTGAAAATGTAATTTATGTGGGGATTTCTAGGCAAAGCTAGGTTATAAGCTGATGGGCCAATTGAGAGGAGCCTCCTCCAATTCTCTAGTTATTTTTTGCAAGTCGATATAATGAGGTGTAGTAATAGTCGTAGATTTCTCTATTTTCTTTCGAGAGTAAAGAATATAGATATATTAAACTGAAAAAAAGTTACCAAAAATTCTAAAATATACCCGTTACGATATACTTTATATTGATACTAAAAATTATATCATGAATTTTTTATTGTGACATTAAAACTCCAAAATTATGTTTACCATGATACATTTATCATAAACTTTATTTTGCACTTATGTGAGATATTTACCCTCCGTCAATGTCTTGTGAAATGATTTTCTAGCCAATACAATGCGGTTTGCTTTTCGACATCCATATAAGCAGTTTTTTAATGATTCTGATTGGAAAATTTCGACGAAGGGTGAACGTGTCACGTATGTACAAGTTTGAGGCATAATTTACGGTAAATGCATTATAATGGACATAATTTGAGTTTTTCGACTGCTTTTTCTTTGTATTAAAGCAATATCTATGGTCACAATCTTCAAATCATAAGAAAATACAATTATTGTTTTTCTTAATTTTCGTCTACAATGGTTTCCTTTCTCTCTCTCTCTTTTTCTGATTTTTCTTATTTATTTTTATCCGCCATTTCACTTTTCCCCGTCTTCTCCACTCCCTTCCTCCCTTCCTTCTCCGCCATAGCCGCGCACAGCCCAAAAGCTCAATTCCGCTCGCCGCCAGCAAGCAAAGGCTCGGCGAATCTCCTCCCGATCCGATCAAATCCGAAGCGAGCGAATAGCCGGGGGGAATGTCGAGCGACAGCGACGACCTCGACGAGGACGAGCTCCTCCAGATCGCCCTCAAGGAGCAGGCGGAGCGCGATCTCAGCTACCGGAAGCCCGGCCCCAACCCCCGCAAGCCCGTCGCCAACTACGTCCAGCCGCCGCCCGGCCCCGCGCACCACCCCCACCAGCAGAGGAGCTCCGCCGCGGCCCCGCCGCCGGCCGCCGCGAGGGCGGGCTACGGCGGCGCGCAGCGGCAGATTGGGGGCGGCGGCAACAAGAACAGGGGCAGCAGCAACGGGAATAGGAGGGTGGTCGACGACGATGACGATTCGGACGTCGAGATGCTGAGCATCTCGAGCGGGGACGAGGATTCTGCTAAGGATCGCGCGGGTTCGAGGGCCAGAGGTGGCGCGGGTGGTGGCTCGCGGCCCGGGAGGGACGACGACAGAGCGTGGGATGGCGAAGAACCTGATTGCTGGAAGCGCGTGGACGAAGACGAGGTGAGTTCGAGACGGTAAACCTCAACTATCCGGTCTTCTTTTAATGGCAAGTGTATCCGCAGATGTCAAACGATTTCATTGGGTGTTTTGCACCGTGCGCAGCCTTAGTTAAAAAATGCTACAGTATCTTGTAAACTCTATCTTGGATGAATTCTATAGGTGATATATTTGGTCTATGTTCTTGTGCTTGGGACATTATCATTGCAGGATTGCAGCAATTCTGAATGATAGCAGAAGCTATTAAACTAAAGTGATGCCAATATCTAGTTATTTTTTTCTTTCTTTTGCTGTAGAGGGAACGAAGTCGCGCCCGTGATTTTTGCTACAAAATGATTGTTTTGGGTTAAATTACTGCCAAGGTTCTCGGAATTATAGAAATGATGATTCAGTCTTCAGTTCAAGTTGCTCTTTTCCGACAGCTTGCTCGTAGGGTTCGTGATATGCGGGAAACGAGGGCAGCACCTGTAGCACAAAAACTGGAAAAGAAGGTATCAGTAGTGGGTAAAAAGGGGCTCAACACTTTGCAGTCTTTCCCTCGTGGCATGGAATGTGTTGACCCACTTGGCTTGGGGTAATTTTCTGCTCTTGCTCTGTCTAATTTTTCTAGAGCCACGAGGTAATCGGCATTGTCCTGGCTTTACTCTGGCCTGTTCCCCTGTATTCAATGTTATCTGATGTTAAGCGGCTTATTGTTGGTGAGACGCTATCACAGCTCTGCTCCTGTTTTGGAGCGAGCAAATTCCGTTTGTATCTCATTTTAAGTCGATTTGAACCTGTATGTTCTTATTTTTACCTTTACTTATTTACAGTTGCATTAAGAATGTCAAAGCTATGTAGATTTTGACCATCTCATAATTTAGAGTTTTGTGATCTAGTCCTTTGATTGCTTTTGCCTTTTGCTCATTCTTGCCGACAGGATTATAGACAACAAATCACTACGGTTGATTACAGAAGCATCAGAAAGTTCTCCGTCAAAGAGTGGCAAAGATAATGTGGATAACAGCCTTCGTGGTATTCTTTTATCTTCTATCACCTTTTAGTATGACTATCTGCCATACTTTAGTTGAGTGGATGCCCTCTTTGGATGTTCTCGTCTGCCCACATTCGTGGACCTTGTCCTGCAAACAGCTGAGGATTGACCCAAAAGTGTTCCTCTTTGTATGCGAGCCCTAGCTTACCCTCTGTAGAACTACTTTACTGAGAATTCTTTCATTAACAGTTTTTCTTCGTTAATGCTCTAGCACTTTTTTTTTCTAGATCTCCCACCCTGATGTTCCTTGTTTTTGGGGGTAAAATTGGTGTTGCATAATAGATCTTGGAAAATACTGAAAAAGTTATAGAGAACATAAAAACTTGTGTAAACTAAAAATATTAGCAAAGTTGTGGACCTTGTGG
Source organism: Syzygium grande (assembly GCA_024733475.1). NCBI lineage: Eukaryota > Viridiplantae > Streptophyta > Magnoliopsida > Myrtales > Myrtaceae > Syzygium > Syzygium grande. Next base: position 25,375,944 of record JAMXDD010000006.1, on the reverse strand, counting down.
TGCATTTTCATGATTGTTAAATGATCCTGTTATATGAAGTGACTGGTATATGAAGCATGAATATGAGCTTGCATGTATACTATACTTCTCAACATGTCTTGTTGCGAGACTTGTACTCATATTCTTTAGCCCCTCAACATATATTATATTCTCATGATTTTCTCCCGGTAGAAGTAAAAGGGCCATTGCTAAAAAGGAAGTCACATCATTAGGATTTAAGTTTAGTAGAGAGTTTGGTGTTTATAGCGAATCTTCTCGTCAAACTCACAATGCTTCATTGCTTCACCTGATTGATTTGTCATTGCACAGGTGATCCCGCATTTGGTTTAAATATTTTGTGGATTCAGTAATTTCTTTGATACATTAATGGCCATCTTTCTGATTTTCTTGCATCTTAGTTCTGGAATTTTTCATCCAATGCTTCTTTTTAGTCTGAGCAATGCTGGTGCTTTGGAGCTGTTTTTTGGACCTTAATTTAGTTGCCATCATTGACACCAACCCTTGCAGAGAAGCTGATGTACTTCTCAGAAAATTTTGATGCTAAGATTTTCTTATCCCGGATACACCAAGATACAAGTGCAGCAGACTTAGAGGCTGGTGCTCTTGCTCTGAAAACTGATCTTAGAGGAAGGACTCAACAGAGAAAGCAATTGGTTAAAGAAAACTTCGATTGCTTCGTCTCATGTAAAACCACAATTGACGGTATGTGGTGATCCTGTCCAATCTGAGGGCTTATCTCTGATTCTATCAAGCTACTAACTATTTTTTGCTGCAATGGGTATTATATTACTTGTTTAAGTAATTCTGCCTGCCAATTTCTTCAGTTTTTTTAGTTTGATGAGTCAAATGTTCATTTTATCAGACATTGAGTCGAAACTAAAACGGATTGAAGAAGACCCTGAAGGCACAGGGACTGCTCACCTATTTAATACTATTCAAGATGTAAGCTCATTGGCTAGTCGTGCTTTCGAGCCTCTCTTTGAGAGACAGGTTAGTAGCAACAATTACTGCTCATGCTTTTTGCATACGTACACTTTGTTGCGAGAGACACTGTAATTGATTAATGACTTGTTGAATTTAAATATAGGCTCAAGCTGAGAAAATTCGTTCTGTCCAAGGAATGCTTCAAAGATTTCGAACTCTGTTCAACTTGCCTAGTACAATTCGTGGGAGCATCAGTAAGGGTGAGTACGACTTGGCAGTTAGGGAATACAAGAAGGCGAAGTCAATTGCTCTACCATCTCATGTAAGATTTTTATGGAGCCTCATTATTTTGCCAGGACTGATCTAATCTCTAGTTGGGTGGTCTTTTTGTAAAGTGCAAGTTCCACAATTAGGATGAAATGATTGTGGATCTCTGCTTTATCATTTAGCTGACCAGCGTCGTGACATTCTTTAGAGAATGGTTCTCATGAACGATTAAGGAAGCATTGTGAACATTATTACCATATCCTCAGCTATGCTGACTGAGAAGTTCTGATCTTTAGAATTGATGTTGTAGCAGACGGACAACATCTCCCCTAAGTATAAGTTTTTCTCCCAGTAGGGTGGCCTCATTAGGTGGATATAAAATCAATCTGGTTGAGTATTGGTATTTTTGTGGGGCATCAAACTGGAAGATTTAAGAAAAGAAGTGTGTGCCAGCCAGTCATCAAGAGAAAACCTGAAAGAACAAAAGTATGAGTTTTCCATATCTGAAAGTGAGAGAGACAACTTTATTTTTGTAATGGTTGAGTGAGGATCTCTTGAACTCGATTTTAGTTTCTCCCTTATAAAATATGCTTCTTTTTCCTTTAATAAGGAGAAAATGGTAGTTGGGATTAAATAATAAAGTACTTTGTGGTATACTTAAGAAAAGTTTGAAGTGCATAAATATCTTGTTTGTTTACTTGTGGTGCAACTTTTGACTAAGATCTCTCTCTCTCTCTCTCTCTCTCTCTCTCTCTCTCTACCCATCCTCCTTCTGCCCTCCCACTATAATTCTAAATGTTTAGTTTAACCTTGAAAGCGCTCTTGCAAGCTGCTTTTCCATTAAAAGTGGCTTTTGTCTTTTTCTCCTGAACGGAAAAAAAATCCCCTGCATCAAACTGTTGATAGAGCCTGATTTAGAGACAAGATGTTGTCTCCATCCATTTGGCTGCGTCTTGTTACCAGTCCATTTAAGGTCGTATAGCGCATAAACAGGACAGTCTCATAATGTCGTCGTTTAACAAATAAATTGGCTATAAACCAAAAATATGCTGCTTTAGCCTATTTGACTCGTTCTTTTATAGTCTTGATTGACTTGCTTTCTTTAATAAAACTGAACCATATCTCATCTTCAATGCCTACAGGTGGGAATACTAAAACGTGTACTTGAAGAGGTTGAAAAAGTGATGCAGGAGTTCAAAGGTACGCTGTACAAGTCTATGGAAGACCCTCACATTGATCTAGGAAATGTAAGTTCCTCTTCTGTTTTTTCATTTTTTTTAAATTTCCCTAGTAAGAAGCTGCAAACTCAAGTGAGGATGGATATTGCTTAAATAACATGCATACTTGGCTTCTGCATTTCCTAGCAACTGATATCATACTGGATAGTAAAAGGGGTTGTTTCTTTGTAGTCCTAGTTAGAAAATAGAGAAATTCAGCTCTCTTCTTAGATCATTGTGATTGGTGGAAAAAATTGTTGGTCCGTAGAAAGGACAACCTCTGAAACAAAGCTTACGTTTTTCAGTATCAACACTGTCAAATGACATACCAATCAGAAAAAAAAGCATAGTCAAATGACATACTCAGGGATGCCTCTATAACTTCGTGTGGTACCATGGTTATAGTGTCATTCACCTTGCTAGGGAATGACAGTTTTGGCTTGAATATGGCAGAATTGCCAAAAATATGACATCTGGTCTAGCCTGTTTGTTTGGTGTTGAGCTTAGTTGAGTTGGCTTGTCATAGTATTTTCTATAGTGGTGAGATCATGGGTTTGAAATGATTATGGATCTGGGAACATACAGTTGCAATGCCAAGTTTGGCTGATGGTTCACTCAGCTGTGGGGATATTTTAGCTTTTTCAATTGCTCCTCGTTTTAAGCTCAGATGTGACTTTCCCAGAGGTCATAGAAGGGTGTGTCCTCCCATCCCTTGTGCCATATGAATTTGTGACCTCATTAAGGAAATTAGTAGAAGACTCATGTGATGAACATGTTGAAATTATTGTTTTGAAATTTTTAGCTTGAATTTGTCAACATAAATAAACGTTGTTCTGAGTTTTTCATATATTAAATGATCCACTTCATATAAATAATTTCAATATATGAAGGCTGTGTAAATTGTTGGGGGCATCATTATGGAATCACACTGTTTGTTTTAGTCACACAAACAATCGATCAATTTCATTCGTATATTGTTCACAGCCTGATGGTTTTTGAATTTTGTCGTGTAGGATGACATGCTTGTTTACTCATTTTTTGAATAACATGTATTACTGAATAAATGAAAGATAACTCAGAGATAATTTTGTTTTATGGTATGTGTAAATGCATTTTATTTTTCTATCCCAAACACAGTGAATTCGAAGATATAAAGTTACTCAACAAGAATAATTGAATAATATCTATATGAGCATTGAATAAATTATTGGGTTAATACTATGAAAAACCCCAAATTGGTACATCCGTGACAAATTTATCCCGAACTATTTTTTTTGACTAAAAACCCTAAACCGTATACACTGTGATAATTTTACCCGGACTATTTTTTTTTTTACCATCAAAAACCTCACACTTTTTACTTGTGACAATTTTACCCCAAACTAATTTTTGGCCACAAAAATCCCAAACCGGTACACTTGTGACAAATTTACCCTCCGTTATTTTTTGTTAAATTTTTTGTGAAATTGCTAAATTTAATGACATGTGGTAGTAGACATGTGTACGGTTTTGGGTTTTACCCCTCTGTTTGTCACAAGTTTACCAATTTGTGATTTTTTGTGATATTAATATAATTTAACGGACACTAATAGAGGGTAAATTTATTACAAATGTACCAGTTTGGGGTTTTTAGTGCTTAAAAAATTAGTTCGGGGCTAAACTTGCCACAGGTGTACCAGTGTGGAGTTTTTGGTGGTCAAAGAAATAGTTCGGGGTAAAATTGTCATACGTATACCAGTTTAGGGTTTTTTATGGTCAAAAAATAGTTTAAGGTAAATTTATTATGTGTACCAGTTTGGGGATTTTTGTGGTAAAAAAATAGTTCGGGGTAAAATTGTCACAGATGTACCAGTTTAGGGTTTTTCATGGTATTAACCCTAAATTATTTGAGTAAGAAAGAGTACTGATTTTGAAGAAGTTAATGAATAATGTGCGCTTGTGGTCACGCCATGTGGTGCAATCGCATGAATACATCACGTACTTATGCATATTATCAATTTTTCATTTTATTACTAGATTATATTGGAGAAGAAATCACACATATGCCGTTTTAAAGTACTTGCTACAGCTTTCATCCACATGTTTTGATTGGACAAAAAAAGACGATTAAATTTGTCCTTGCATGTCTTTTTCAATTGGGATTAGTGAAGAATATGATATTAGCAATCATCAGCTGATTTTTTTTCGAACTTTTTCAGCTTGTATTTTGCTGCTTTATGCAAGTCACTTTGTTCTTTGAGATGTTGGTCTCTTGATTGGTTTGCTCTTGGCTGATGGCTTGTAATGTTTTTTGTAGCTTGAAAACACAGTAAGATTGTTACTAGAGCTGGAACCCGAATCTGACCCCGTGTGGCATTATTTGAATATCCAGGTTTGTAAATTTATGCCCATGTCAGAATGTGATTTTCCCTTTGTGAAAATTGTAAGCATTTCCTGTTGTTGATTTTCCTGTGAACTCATAGACAACAATTCAGTTTGACTTGCTGAGGTTTAGAACTCTGGAGATTTGTTTTTGCCCATCCTTAAGGGTCTCTGCTAGCCATTTATCAACAGGCCTGATGAAACTTTTCAATCCCCTTATGTAATCAAAACAAAATAATAGATAAAGAGCACAAACAAGAGGGAATCAACAATTGTGCACTTTCTGTTTAGATTTATCCTTCTGCATCTATAGAAAAGTGAACTCTTTCCCCTCAACAGCATTGTTTCTGACTATTCCAGAATCAAAGAATTCGGGGTTTGCTAGAGAAGTGCTCTTTAGACCATGAAGCAAGGAGGGAGAATTTGCAAAACGAGCTGCGTGAAAGGGCTGTTTCTGATGCAAGATGGAGGCGCATTCAACAAAATCTGAATGAACCCGTAAGCTCACAATCTGAAGTACTAGACTAATCATCATGTTGTTGTGGCAGAGGGAGATTGTTCATGTTGCTGATGATGATTTCACTTCTTACAGTCAGATGACAATAGTCCCAATCCTGGCAATATCAACATGTTGGTAGATGCAGAGTCACTAGACTTGGCAGGGGAAGAAGTTGATGCTCTGAGAGGAAAATATATTCATAGGTTGACTTCTGTTATTGTCTATCATGTACCAGCATTCTGGAAAGTAGCCCTTTCTGTTTTCAGCGGGAAATTTGCAAAGGTATTCATTTTCTAATCTTCAGTTGAGATTCTATGCATGCGACGTTCTCAATTTAGTAGTTTGCCTATACATCACTTGGCGTTCAATTTCAGTATCGTGTCCTATACATATTCTCTGAGAGGAGGAAATTTACAAATATAGAGCTGTGGCGTTAAGTGGGATGACACTGTAACTTGTGAGTTTCAGCATTTATCTATATTTGTATACGTCAATATTTAAGGATTGCGAGAGAGAAGGTCTGAGAAGGACGACTAGATTGTTACTCAAATATAAGAGTACATAAGATGCTCTATGTAGAGAGGAGTGAAACATAAAACTAATTACCTCGCTTAATATTTATTTCCTAGCTGATGACTAACACTATTAAATATACTTCAACAGTGTAACTTTTGTCTGATAGAACTACTTAAGAATTTGTAAAGTCTGGCAAGTATATTGCTAGTCGCAGGTAGCGTCTGCTTAGGTTAAAAGGGAATCCATTCCCAAGTAAGAAAGAAGAGCCCCTTAGCGAGCTACTTCAAATTATTTTAAGTTTTATCAGAATGGGTCATTTTCAGGTCGAATATCTCCCACCTACTTGGGTCAACCACGGGTTGATCTTACCCTTTGCTGTTTACGATTATTTACGGTTTCATAGCAAAGCACAATTAGATTATTTAATGAGATATGGATACTATGGCTATTGCAATTTCTGTCTGTAATGACATTGTTTTCTGGTTTGCTCATTGGTGATGTTTACATGGAGTGGGCTGTTGTTTGTGTCTAACGTCATTTAGAACATTCTTGCATCAGCTTCAGAGTTGGGTTAGAACACTCACTTCCTTGTTCAAGAACTCTTAGTTCAGGGAGTCCACGACTAGCTAATTCCCGTAAGACCTTATTATGATTATTTCTCAGTAGTTGTGCTTTGCAGCCGAAAGAAGAAATGAATTTTGCTTAGGAGTAATTATAATTGTTCCCCTGTTGCTCTTTCCCTCTGTTTGTGTTTGTGGGTGGGTGGTGGTTTGGTGGGGGCGGTGCATCCATGCGTACATCAGTGCATGTGCTCATCTGTGTGACATGGGCATGTGCGTCAGCTTCCTCGTGTACTTGTTGGTCATTTATAAAAGAAACTCTGTAATTTCTCTGTTTGAATTGACTTGAGAACTGTCTTAATTATGGTCTTAATGTTCCAGTCTTCCCAAGTTTCTACTGATTCAAACATAAACAGCACGGGAAATAAACCCGAGGAAAAAATTGGAGAAGGGAAGTACTCAAGCCATTCTCTTGAGGAAGTTGCTGGGATGATACGGCAGACCTTAGCAGCCTATGAAGCAAAGGTATTTCTCTTGCATTTTGATAGTGAATTTTTGGCAAGTTCCTGAACATTTTGGACAGATGTCAGCTTTCTGTTATCCCCTGTTCTGAGAATGTTATGTATTGCATATTACATTTGAGATGAAACTGATCTGTAGCTGATACTTTGACCTCAATCTTTGAATAAATAAAATATTTCCACTTGACTTTCTAAATTAGAGGAATGGTTTCTGGAATCATTATTGAAGACATTTTCAGGAAAGCACACTCTTTTTGTTTGTTGTCTCAACGACTTTTTGGCTGCTTTAAGTGCTATATTGCTTTACATATATTGGAGGTTGTAATCTCGTTCTTATAATCATTGGAAGTTGATTACTCAATGTAATTTGATGTGCAACTAAACACATGGATGTACATACTTTGTAAAGTTTTTATGAACAGTCAATTCTGATAAACACTATTTCCTGTTCATCAGAATGTGCATATTTTATGTTTAGTTAAAAGTTATTTTCTTTCTCTGGGTATTTGAGTCTACCAAAAAGAAAAAAATACTTACGCTGTGCTTATTTCTTGTCTCAGGCAGCTTGTTAAGCATGAAAAGTTATCTTACACATGATAAAATATTTTTGGAGCAAGGATTTTTCCCTCCATCTTGAGTTGCGTTGGTGATAATGAACTTACAACTAAAAAAAGAAGAAAATTATTTAGAACGCCACGATTCAATTCTAGTCTTTGAGGTTTGTGCAGCTCCATGTTAAGAGTTGGTCTTATAGGGGTGGCGAGCCTATGTGGCATCTTTAAACCATGGATTCCCACAAACGTAAGACTTGAGATATATAACTTTCTATTGAGGAATTCAATGTACTTTGGATTGGGAATACAAGCTTCTGCTCTAATGAAATCTTAATGGTAAATTTTGCCATGAAAGCATCATTCTGGAAACTCTCTGATATTGGCAATTTGGCATTGCTGGCCATCTTTGGATTAAAAAAAAATATCACCAAAAAGATGTGCCAAGTTAGTTCAGTTGACGATAATTCTGATGATAACGTAAGATCCTAAAGGAGTCCTTTAGGATGAGGCTGGTAGATTAGAACAGGTTCAGTTCAATTTATGGCATAAATGAGTTGTGACTTCCAATGATGACAGCATCACCAGTTTGTGGAGTGGGCATAAGAAATAGTCTACTTTTATTTTAACAATCTAATTGATTTATGAAGATGCATGTGGACATTCAATGCATGCTGAGAGTGCTGATGGGAGGAGGTTGAAGCCTTTAGGCCTTGTTTTATTACATGGACTGAACTCGAGGGAAATGGGAACTTTTTTCTAAATTGTTCGGTCACCTGTAATTAAAGGAATGGCAGTTGAAATTTGCGAATAAAAAGGGCTCTGTTACTGTGTTTTCAATGACATGGAGGGACATGGGCTAGGGGCAGGAATAATTGAGTTGCGAACTCATAGTAAGAAAAGTTTGCAAAAAGACAAGTAATATGATTTGGATTCGACAACTCTAATCAAAAGCAAATTTTGATTTGATAAGGATATTAATCTGCATAAACTTTATAGCAAGTGACAAACAGAATATCATACCATTTATATATTGCTATCTGATTCCAATGTTATACAAAACACGGTGATTCAGACATTACTTTTCATTTCAATTACTCAATTTCATTCCTAAATCTTTCAATCTGTACTGTTTATTTCATTCTTGCTAACCAAATGGGGCCTCGATGATTTATAGCTTCCAATTTTTACTTTGATATTAGTGGTCGGACCTGTTTGGGGAAAACATCGTTTTTTGTTGCCTGATCATGTTTCTTATGTCAATCTTCTGATGGTACCGACTCTCAGATTTTACAAAAGGAAATGCGAGATCTGCTTCTAAGCTTCTGTTCCTTTTGCTTTGTAAAATACTTATCAGAACATAAATCTGCATTTAGGTTGTACTGCTATCTCATTGTGAGCTTTTCCATAGAATTGAGCATTCAATGTCTGTCCAGGTACATAACACCTTCCGGGAACTTGGAGAATCGAACATTCTTCAGTCGTACATGAGTGATGCTATAAATGAAATATCTAAAGCATGCCGAAGTTTTGAAGTTAAAGAATCAGCTCCTCCCAGTGCTGGTATTTACCCTACTCCTGAAGCTTCATTCTGTCCACTTCTCCAATTACTGTGATAATCTTTGCGTCTTTGCAGTTTCAGCACTTCGTGCGTTGCATTCTGAGATCACGAAGATCTACATACTAAGGCTATGCTCGTGGATGCGGTCAATGACAGAAGAGGCATCTAAGGAAGAAACTTGGGTTCCGGTGTCTATTCTTGAAAGAAATAAGTCTCCATACACGATCTCCTTCTTGCCTTTGGCTTTCCGTGCTATTGTGAGTTCAGCAATGGATCAGATAAACATGTAAGTAATCTATTGCACTTCATGTCAATGCTTTGGCTTATACGTAAGCAGCTCAGCACTGGCCTACTTTAATTAGCCCTTGGTTTGTGGGACTCTCGAGTGCCTTCCTTTGATTTTGATGGAAGTTTATGTGGGTCTGTTTGAGGTGTTATTCTTCATGTTCATTTGATAAAAGGAAAGGAAATCTCTTGAGGGGAGAACCTTATTTTGCTCTATCCAGAAGGTGCTAAAGGAGAAAGAAAAGTTTATTGCAGAACTAGGAAAATCAGTTATGAGGAAAGAGAAGTTTATTGGCTGAACTAGGAACATCAGTTATGAGGACTAACATGACTCCAACAGAAACATACACAAACTGACAGAATAGTAGCTTTTTTAGATTGATAATGACAAAGATTATGTTCCTCTCCATTTATATATTCCGCATGATACAGTGTAGGTTTGCTCTTTCCTGTTGAAGCGTTTTAAATCAGCACCCAGCTTGGCAAATATCTTTTAGCTATTTGGGGCATAATGAGACCATTTTTGTTTTGGCCATGCTGATTGTTTAGTTGGTTACAATGTCGTAACGCTGGAGGAGATGAATTAATTCACCATCTTGCTTAGACATGCATTAACAATAGGATTCTAATGGTTTTTTCTCCATAACTTTTAGTTATCAGAATCCGATTTCTCGCAGCAGTCCACAGAATATAAAAGGGGGACTGGACTCCAGATCTGCTTTCGGACTAGTTGAATAGGTCTGGAATGAGCCACAGTTCTTCTAAGTTTGATTAAGAAGCACTCTCGGCATTTTCATCCAAACTCAAACTTCACTGACATCTATACCTTTAATGCAAACAAAGTATTAATGGAAACTTAAGCTTTCGTCTTATCAGTCTTCAGTGTTTTAAAACATTGAGTCCACTGCATATTTTGAAACATCAGCTACCATCTCTTGTTTTCAACTGTAATAGCAAACAAGTCCTAGGGAGAGAAATTAACATCTTCAGCACGCACATCTTTACCTTTCTATTATATTTCTAGAGGCTCAACCAACCTTTACCATCCACCCGTCATAATGCCATATATGAAATTTTCATTCCATATCCTCTGCTTTTTCAACTGACCTCCAAAGTCATTTTTGCAAGTGAGTCTCAGGGGAGAATGTGAAATCCCTGTTGAGATGTCAGAATATCCATCTGCACTACTTCTCCAGAGGAAATTCTTCGCAGATTCCATAATCTGTTGGAGAAGGATGTGGGGGAATAGGACAATACTTGGAAGACTACTCAGTTTTTTGTTTTTTTCCAATGTAGGAACATCCCCTTTTGATAATAGAACTTCCAATTGGTCAGTTTTCTGTCCATTCTCTCAATTATGAGTTCTATTTATAGTAAAATTGGGCACCTAGTGTGAGGCCTAAAGAAGACATTTGGGGGGGTATTCATGACTATATTATGTTCCCTCTCATCCGAATACCTGATTTCAAAAAGTTTGGTGAATTATGTTGGCATTTCTGCTTTTTTTTTTTTTTTTTTTTTGGAAATCTCTACGTTCATTTTGCAGGCTAACCATAGTGATTGTTGGCATGCTGCTTGGACCCCTTCTCGTATCCTTTTCCCTTAACCGAGCAAAGAAGAAGGATTACGAATATGGTATCATCTGAGATGCTGTCTTGACGAAATGGGTCTTCACATTTGACTCCCTCCTATAATAGTGACGAAATAAACGAAACTGCCAATACATTCTTAGAATGTGTTTCCAGAAATCGTCATTACAGGAAAAGTACATGTTCACATTCATCTGTTTTGCTGAGGATCGCTCCAAAAGCAGTTTAAATAAAGTATTATGTCTATGTGTGGGGCAAATCTTTTGCTTTCATGCACCCATGATAAACTGATCGATAACAAGCAGACAAACAAGCACGTGTCATTTTCTTGCATTTATTTGAATGATTCCGTATGTGATCTAAAATATGCTTCTAATTTTGTGTTCCTGGCTTTCCTTTTCAGGATGATTCTGTCCACGAAGAGTGAGGCAACAAAGTCAGAAGATATGCTTCTACAGCTCCAAGAAATTCTCGAATCTGTTAGACTTGCATTTCTGAACTGTTTTCTTGATTTTGCTGGTATGGTGGATTGAGTAGTCATTGCATTACTTTTCATACTCCAAAATTTTACCGACATCCCAGTTGGTAATTATGATTTATTTGCATGCATCAACCAGGTCATCTAGAGTGCATAGGCGTTGAGCTAGCACAGAACAAATCAGGCAAAGAGAGTCCCTACTTGCAAAATGGCTACTCAAATGAACTGGAAGAAAATACCTCGACTGATCTTCCTGGAAGTGCACATCAGCGGTTATTAATTGTCCTCAGTAATATTGGATATTGCAAGGATGAGCTTTCTTATGAGTTGTACAACAAATACAGACAAATCTGGCTTCAATCTATGTATGTCTTTTGCATATTGAAATATAGAAGAACAATTTTGTCTGATAGGGTTGTCTTAAATTGCTTATGGCAGTCTGTGCAGTGTAAAACCGGAAACATATTTATATCTGTGCTTAATTACCCAAATCAGCTCACACCTCGAGTACTATTATGTTTAAACTTGGCCTATTGATTGATTTCGAAAGGTACACATCACATAATCTGGCTCATTGGATTATAATTTACTTGTTTTGAAAAATGATGGTTTATGTGGTATTTTTTTATTGGCGCTTCATATCCTCCGACTTTTCGAGTCAGGCTTCTTTCCATTTCCTTAGATGGAGAGCAATATCCTGGTGATAAATCAGTCAATGAGCAAAGCAATGTCCTTTTTCTTGCATTCCTTTCTTTATTATAGAGCTTCTCTTGCCTTTTTATATATATTATGAAATATTTATGCTGTGGAAAATGCTTATCTAGTCTTCATTCAGGGTAAAGGACGATGGGGACAGTGATATACAAGATTTGGTAATTTCTTTCTCAGGGCTTGAAGAGAAAATTCTTGAGCAGTATACATTTGCGAAGGTATGGCTTCACATTCATCCATGGTGAATCTTTGGATCCATTCTTGCGAATGGGTTTTATGTGCATGTTTCTTCATCTTACTTGGTCATAGGAACTTTTTTTATGTCAATGTTCATCACCAATTGGACTTCCTAAATGTGATATTATGACTTTATGGAAGTAGGGTGATGTGCAAATCAAACATAATGTCATGAATCATGTGATACTTTTGCTTGGCATGCTGCCTAACATAGAAGTATTTATTGATATGTTACTGAGAATTTTGGTGCCTGTGTAGGCAAATTTAATTAGAGAAGCTGCTGTGAGCTACTTATTGGATTCTGGTGTTCATTGGGGATCAGCACCTGCAGTCAAAGTGAGGCTTTGAACTAATACAGGACGGCCACTTTTCTTATATTTTTATATGTTGAACTTCTTGTGAAGATCCATATTAATATTGGGGTGATACTTTGTAGGGTGTGCGGGATGCAGCTGTGGAGTTAATGCACACTCTTGTAGCTGTTCATGCTGAGGTATGTTCTGTCTATCTATGATTGTATAATTTTATCCCTCCTTGTTCACACCTACTACTTTTCATGGCTAGTGTTTACGTTCTCTGATCTCTTCTACTTTTGGGTTCATAAGATGCGATCTTTATGGCTTAGGATTTCACATGAAGTGGCAATCTGATCTAATTGTATCTGGTGCTTGGTTATCTATAGTTGCTTCAATAAAGCTTTTCTTATTGTATGCCACAACAGGTTTATGCAGGGGCTAAGCCTCTGTTGGAAAAGATCCTAGGTGTTCTTGTGGAAGGATTGGTCGATACGTTTCTCAGTCTCTTTAATGAGAACAAAGGCAAAGAACTTAGATCACTCGATACAAATGGTTTCTGCCAGCTCATGCTTGAGGTATGATTTATTTAGGAACTGACTAATGTAATACTTTAAGCTTGCTGGCTGTTTCCTCTAATTAGAATAGGAAAGTCAAGACATGAAGTTTTGTGATGATGCATCAGTTTTTATAGTTCGTTTCATTGAAAAAGTTTAAGCAGATGAAACACTGCACTCCATAACATACTGTTGCTAACAGTCACTCCATGGATGTGCTAATACGGTTGCATCAAAATAGTTAGGCAGGAGGAGAATTGGAGTAAGAGGATAACAAAATAATGGAGCTTATGATTATAAGTTTAATTCTAAAAGCTTTTTGTCTTCCTATTACTTGCTTTAGCATATGGCCCCTAATTGTATCCACTTTTGCTACCATTTGTTTAGTCTAGTGGACTATGTTAGGATGCAAACCAGGTTGCAGTATGTTTGTGCAGCAACCTGCAACGATAGCAATTCATTACCAATATGTAAATTTGTTTCATGATTTTTAACTCTCATTATACTTGTCCTTGTTCTCTCTCCAATTTGCCCTCTTATTTTCCAATATCTTACATTTTTTACACATCCACCTTACCACTACTTCATGCCACCGCCTGCCGCCACCACTGTCACCGCCGCCATCATCATCATCATCGTCTCCACCTCATTATTTCTTTGTTTCTTCATTTCTCTGCATGCTGTGGCATTTTTCTTTGTATACTTCTTATACATGGGAAAAACACTCAGATTTGCTGAACTAACCTATCTTACGTGTCTACTGAACCAACCTATCTTACGTGTCTGCTGCAGCTTGAATATTTTGAGTTCGTGTTGAATCCATATTTTACGGCCGATGCAAGGGAGTCCTTGAAATCTTTACAAGGGGTGCTTTTGGAGAAAGCCACTGAGAGTATGTCGGAGGCTGCTGAGAATCCAGGCCACCACCGGCGCCCAACTCGTGGAAGTGAAGATGCGCTTGCAGATGAAAGGCAGCAGGGGATGGGTGTCTCACCAGATGATTTAATTGTAAGGGATAATATTGGCCTGTTTATGTTTTATCTCCTAGGAGAACAAGGTTGCGTTTTTCTTGGGGTACTTATCATGTTTCATGCTGCTAATCTCTACTTTTTTAGCCAAAGTTCAATGGAGCTATTTATGTGAGCCTTTTTCATGGGGGAAATTTGAAAATATATCTGAAAGTAAATTTTTGGGTTACACTAGTAGACCACGGAAGCTCTAAATAAAATCTGATATTGTGACTTTACCTTTAAAGCCTGTCCATGCATAAAGGTCCTGTGAAGTGGATGTGAAACCAAAGTAGTGGGCTGAAATTTGTTATAGAGGTTGAGAGTCATCATCTGTCTTAATATTTCACGGTTTGGTTACAGAATCAATGATAGGTGGTGCAATTCTACTTCTGTTTCACTTTCCTTCTCGTTCTCTTTATCTATTGACTATCTGGGTTTTAAAAAAAAGTTCGGTGAATAAAAGCTTCCTCTCCGTGCCTTTTGAATTCTACAGGCTCTTGCGCAGCAATATAGCTCCGATTTTCTACAGGCAGAGCTCGAGAGGACTCGTATCAACACGGCATGCTTTGTGGAGTCGATTGCATTGGATTCGGTGCCAGAAACAGCCAGAGCTGCATACACTCCCTTTAGGGGGTCCGTGAATTCTCCTAGCAGAAACTACAGAGGCACGGCTGTGGTTGGATCACCGAGTTACTCCCGACAGAGGCGTAGATAAGTTCATAACAGCTACCCCAATTTTTTCTTTGGGGGGCTGAGACCCTGTTGTAATTTGTTGCTTTTCCCGTGTCTATATATGGTTGGCAGATACCTTATTCTTTCGTGAGCAGCCTTTCCCCATTGCCCGATGCCCTCTTCTGTTCTGATTGATTTGTTTTACCTGTTTCCTGCCAAGCTTCTGTTTTGCTGTTTATATCTAACTTGGACTCATAGCTTTTACATTTCTTGTCTTCTTTTCTCGGCCATGCCCATCATAGCTTGTAAAGAAATTGAGACGTTCTCAATAATCTTCGGAATGGTTGTCCTCATTGTTTCTTATTTAATGCGATGTTGTGCTCAATTCTCGACTTTAGGCTGCGTCCCATCTGTAAACCTTAGATAGGAGCTCTCCGCCGAGATGGCTCGTTATCAATTCACTAATCCTCATCAGATTGTGAATGTACATACTTCGCCTCCAACTCCGCCTCCTTTCTTGGTGCTTGTTTTGACAATTCTCCGCTTATTCTTCAGAATATTTTCTGATTGGCATTTTCGATCCTCGGCGCCCTCAAAATTGGCTCAAAAGGAAAGCTTCGGCTCGGTCCGTGACTTTGGTGACCATAGGACCTGCAATGGCGAGCTTGGCTGAGTGGAATAATGCGGCTGCGTTATGCAATCCCGAGTGATGAACCCACCCGACGAAGGCCATATTTGACAAGTTCAGCTACCCAGGCTCTTCATACGTGGACATCTGGCCCTGGAAGCTGACAAGGATTTCACGAAGGGAAAAATCTTAAACCTCTTCATTATTCAAAAAACTAATTGATAATCAGCAAGAATAAATAATATCATCAGCCATTCCTTTTAACTTGTGCCTATATCCTCTCCTTAAAGGCAAATTTGTAAGACTAGCTTACCAGTTTATCAATCTATGCTAAAGTAACCGATGACACCACATGATGCCCTTGCCATATGAATATTATGCCAGTCTCCATCAATTGGAATCATCAATTTGCATATGCTTTAACTGATGTCATGCACACTTTTGATCATTGAACGAGTTAGACAACCTCACGTATTAATGTGTGCACTATGGAAATTAACTTTCTCTACTTAGGGAACCATTCTCAAGGGATTCATTTCTTCATTGTTTCCCCTTCCCTTCATTTCCTCACAAGTTAGGCTTCCCTTTTGCAAGCGAGAGCAAGGAAAACAAATAATATCAAGCGAGCGAACTGTACGGCTCTCGCGCTGATTCCCGATGTCTGTTGGGAGGTTATGTGCTAAAAAGATCTAAGCGTACAGCTCTCCTGTGAGGCTTCACTGGATGTTGACTCCACCAGTTATATGTGAGCGCCCAATGGAGGACAGAGAGTAGGGTTGGTGTTGGAAGAGACTTTCCTATCTGTATATCAAATGCATATTCTGCGAGTCGAAGGACGGCATACAAATGACATGATACAACCAATGACTCAAGGATTAAGACGCCATTGCATGTCAAACACTGATGCCATTCTTTTATTTGCCTAGTGCTTGCCTCATATGGCAGTATATGGCAGTGAGATCGAGCGCCGAGAAAGAGACAATGTCGTTTGTCGATGTAAACACCGAGATAAGAATGGATAATGACCAGAGGAAATGAATAAACAACGCTGGATGAAAACTGGCACCATAGACCTTGACAATATTGCTTGGGGCAACCGTCCGCGAATCACTTCACGTCGTCATTCATCACTAGGCGGAATTCCTCCTATGGCGGAGCATTAGCCTCGTTTCCAGGATGTACCCAATGGGCCAATTGTCTCTTGCAAGATGATGCTGCCAAAAATCGCTATAACAACAAGGACAAGGGAGAATATACCAAAGCAAGCACTTATCTTGATCATTATAAAGCCTCCTCTTGGTCCTCTCTGACATTTGCAGGTGCTTTTGTGTTTCAGAAACTCGCAAACTTTCTAGCCATGGAGTTCAGCATCCTGGCAATGTTGGTGCTTCTGGTCGTGTTTGTAGTCTCAGTAGGTTTCCTTCATTTATGGACATCACCAAAAGCAATGGAGGACATCCCGGGAACCTTGGGTTGGCCTGTTGTTGGCGAAAGCTTCTCCTTCATATCCGATTTTTCAAGTCCATCTGGTATTTACAGTTTCATGAAGAAGAGACAAGAAAGGTAATCAATCAAAGACCAAGAGTGAGACCGATTATCAAAATTTCAGTATCAGAATACATAACTCACATGATATGTGCATTTGTCAACAGGTATGGGAAGGTATTCAAGTCCTTTGTCTTGGGAAGGTTCACTGTCTTCATGACCGGGAGAGAAGCGAGCAAGATTCTATTGACTGGAAAAGATGGGATGGTGAGTTTGAACCTCTTCTATACCGGGCAGCAGGTTCTTGGCCCCACGAGTCTTCTCCAGACAACTGGGGAAGAACACAAGCGGCTTCGACGGCTCATTGCGGAACCACTATCCATTGATGGCCTTGAAGAAGTACTTCCAGTTTATCAATGCCCTCGCGATAGAAACATTAGATCAATGGGAGGGACGAAAAGTTTTAGTTCTTGAGGAGGCTTCTACAGTTAAGTATCCACAAAAAGATCTTCAGAAATTCTGCTTTAATAGTTCTACTCTTGAACATTATAGTAAGATATATTCTTTGTGCAGTTCACCCTCAAGGTTATTGGCCACATGATCATGAGCTTAGAACCAAAAGGCAAAGAGCAGGAGAAATTCCGATCCAATTTCAAAATAATTTCCTCCTCATTCGCTTCCTTGCCATTCAAAGTGCCAGGAACTGCATTTCACCGTGGAATTCAGGTAATTTTTTTTTTCATATACTTTGAATATACTCACGATAGAAAGAAGACTTCGTCTAGTTACTTTCTCAATATAACGTTTCGACAAAATCAGGCTCGGGATAGGATGGATAGCATGTTGGACAGCGTTATTTCTAGGAGGAGAGAAGGACAAGGCTTCCAAAATGATTTCCTGGAGTCCCTGATAATCAAGCACAGCAAAGCAGCAGACGGAGAAGCCAACAAAGAGAAGTTAACTGACAAGCAAATGAAGGACAATGTACTAACTCTTCTAATTGCTGGTCATGACACCACCACTGCTGCTCTGACTTGGCTCGTGAAATTTCTCGGAGAGAACCCTCAAGTTCTGCAACGGCTCAGGGTACTCCTGTTTTGCGATGAACTCTGTTAAATTGAAATCCTTACCTAACAATACTGAAGCACGGGTTGTATGCGTCGTATGCAGGAAGAACATAAGGAAATTCAAGTGAGTGGCAAGGGTGGAGCGAATCTTTCTTGGAGTGAAGTCAATAACATGCCTTATACCGCTAAAGTAAGCAAGAAATTAACTTTAACACGTTAATTACCCTACTGAAAACTCGAAGATGTAGAAATTTTTGTATCTTTGGTATTTCAGGTAATAAGTGAAACTCTAAGGAGAGCCACGATATTACCTTGGTTCTCGAGGAAAGCTGCTCAAGATTTTGAGATTGATGGTATGCATCCCGATAAAAAGACCTAACATGCTAGTCAGAAAAATGCAGTATCAAGATGCTTACTAACACTAGCTCTTGGTCTTTTACAGGATATAAGATCAAGAAAGGTTGGTCGGTGAACCTGGATGTTGTTTCTATTCACCATGACCCGGAAGTTTTCCCTCAACCAGATGTTTTCAACCCTTCCAGATTTGATGTAAGCTCCTTTCTGTCGCTCCGTTATATAGCCCACATTTTCATTTCTAATTTCCAGCTGAAACTTTTTTATTGATCTCAGGAACCTTTGAAGCCTTTCAGCTTCCTTGGATTCGGTAGTGGTCCACGTATGTGCCCGGGGATCAATCTGGCGAAGCTGGAGATCTCTATTTTCATTCATCACTTGGCGTGCAGATACAAGTAAGAACAGAAAATGCTCATTTTGACAAACAAAGTCTCATCTTCCTGCCACAACATTTTGATTGCCATCTAACATGTCAACCAGCCAAGGGGACAACCCTTCTTAAGCTATAGTCTTCTTAATAAATGAAGAAAAAAAAAAAAAAAGAAAAAGAAAAAGAAAAAGAAAAAGAAAAAGAAACGATATGGTTGATATGTTCCTGTCAGAGACTATGCTTGATTAATTTCTCAAGCGTTTATTGTGAGTGTAGAACTTGATCTGACAATCTTACTATTCTTGACAGGTGGACTCCTCTGGAGAGAGATGACTCAGTTCAGCCTACTCTAGTAAGGATGCCCAAGAACAAGTATCCAGTTCTCGTCGAGCCACTGTAGATGTATTTGTTGCTTCACTTGACAATTTGGCACAGAGCCATAATAACCAATGAAAGAAGTGGCATGGGGGATTCGACTTTATTGTTATAACCCGATCGTCAATGCAATACCAATATGCTAGAGTGACAAACTCACTGGGTAATGGTAGCCATAAGCGAACACTTGCCCAGGAGCACATTGTATGACTGAGAAAATGAGAAATAAGAATGTCCGAAACAGTTTACGTTCTTCTTGAGTTGGTCTATTTCTTGCTGAATAACTACCTTTTGCTACAATCCTATTACTCTGGCCTGTTAATCAACAAATGCAACTTCAAGCAGCTTAATTGCAGAGAGTGGACAGATAAGTAAAGATTGGTGATGTCTTTTGTTTATGAAAGTTAATCCATTGATGCACGGACATAAGCAAATAGGAGAGCGTGGCCAGTTCACCATGGAGAATAAAGGTGCTAAAGATATTCGAAATCAGCATACTGAAGTTTGAATTCCGTATTGCCTTGAATCAGACAGAAATGGAGAACTCCAGAAGGATAGTTCCTGAAACCCGATACAAATGTCATGTCAGCTGCAGCTCTAGCCCCAGCCCCCTTAAATTGGTTGGTGGTGCATAACACATTGCATACCTTAGGCAGAATGAATAAGTACTATCAGCCTTAAAAACAACAGTTCAGATGCTAGATCCCTTCAAACGATGCAAAAGGAACCAGATTTGGACCGCAACTTCGTGAGAATACAAGCAATGTTCCAAATCTCACGGGTAAAGGTAGGCCTCACAAGGATCTTTAGAGCGAGATTAGAAGATCCAGATTTTCTATTACTTGTGAACGATACCAATGAGAGGAGGGATTCCTACATATACAAATACTCTCTTATTCATAACCGTAGATCTCCCTATAATCTAAACATGGAGGTTCAATTTCCCCATCTACCAACTACCCGCATTAATTTCAAGAATTCTCCATAATGGTGTATATTTCCCACATTGCTCATCCCTAGTAATATTCTAGAGAATTCGAGAAACTCTTAAAGGCTTGCCCGGTCTTTCCAATATCATGGCCCTTTGTACCTTTTTCTTTTTTTGGTCAGAAGTCCTTTGTACCTTGAAAACCTATGGACCGTGACACATAGAACCATCACTCATAGAAGTAAGTTTCTACGGCCAAGCCCTCCCTCAAACTTGGGAAGACACTTCAGACCAAGCCACTCTAGCTCCCCTGGCATTAGTTGATATGACTTTTCGCAAAGATGCAGAGCATCTCATCACAACAGCCTTGATCACTTTCGTAGGCAAAAGAAACATCTTACTCCAATACTTCACCATACCATAAACCACCAGTTTCACCTTTTGCTATTTCCCTGCAAAACTCAAATGCTTGACAGTCCAGGCTTCCATTGTGATTGGTGAATGAAAATAAAACTAGCAGACTAAGAAGGATGACATCAGTTATATGTCATGTATCAAGTCATCGTCGGAGCCGATTAAAATTGCGGCCAGACTGCAAATGGCAGGACAAGAATAACGACAGTCGCTAGATTATAGTTTCTTACTTGAATTTCGACGAACAGGGAATGGAAGCAATCCAGCACTTAATTAAACTTCTTCTCAGACTGAATGCTAAGCATGCTAAACAGAATAATCTCTTCACCTGTTTAGGGAGCAAAAAACAGCTAGGTATGAAATATATTATCAGCTGGATAGTATTTGTCAGCTGAGAACCTTCACTGGAGTCGTATAGACAGTGAAAGGACAACGGCCTTTCTCCTAGAGAAAGCAAGCAGATATTTTGTAGGCTAAGCCCAAGATAGAAGAAAAATGGGGATAAAGATGGAGTAGATGGCATGGAACAGGTCCTGTTAGAATCAGGAACTGAGGACAGTGTCGATCCCATTGTCGCGGGAAATTCTTTGTATTTTTATACATCGCCACTGAGATAATCATTGAGCTTGAATCTCCAGCAACTGGTCTCTTTGATGAGGGTGGAGATGGGAGAAGTGGGCTGATTCGCGATAGTTCAGTCTGAGCATTCGCTGCTTACCCATTGTCTCCATTATCTTTTGACCACCTGCAACATGTGAATACTGCATGATGAGACGTGGAAATTTGCATCAAGGAATAAACTTCGACTGCTGCAGGGTCTGATGTTCCCCTCATTCAAACAGAGTGTAGGGTGTCGTTCAGCATAGAATCCTCCATAAGATCACAGAAGTCAACATCAGAGATTTAAAAACTGACATTCAAGAATATTACTTTACTCTGTCACAAAGAGACTTTCTTCTATGAGTATGAGCGTGTGCATGCTCTATTGCCAATGCTTTCAAACGGAAGAATATAGCACATTTCAACACAAGGGTGCAGGCAAAACAAAACCAGGTCAGTGTCTAGGAAAGCAACAGCGTAAGTGCAGAAGGAAATAGGAATCTCCATATCAATGTGATGTTAGTAAGTCATCATCACTTCCCACAATCGTAGAAATTTGTGCCTGCCCATGTTTCTAAAAGGCATATACCAGAGCCTTTATGGTCTCTATCTAAGTTATCAAAAGCAACTCAAAGAAAGTGTGGAACCAGTCGTATCAGATCAAACTGTCACATGATGGAAGCTCGAGAGCAACTCAAAGTGAAAATAAAATTTTACCCGAACACCATATCCAAAAAAGAACGCAGAACATTCAACTGTGAGCTAGATGGGAAAATCATCTTCAGATTCACCATCCTCATGATTCACACTCGCTGGTGTCAAAGCTGGGGGTTTCTGTCACTTCTGCTTTGGTCAGTGGACTACCTTTGAAAAAGGTTGGATGATTATTTTTTTCATTGAAGTTCTCACGCTGTGTAATTCAGATGAAGCACGGCACGGTCTCGATAAAAATGACACTGATTGACAAGGTCAACAATTACTTCTTGCTTCAAAGCCTGCCACCATGTCCACAATCATAGATTAGGATTCAAACGTAACGTCAAAATCCAACTCAATCTGCACTGAAGATTGCAACAAAGTTTACTAAATAAGCTACATACTACTACATAACCGAAAAGGCATCTTCCCAAAGTGCAAAACTCAAGTCTGCAAGCGAAAGGAGAAACAGGACACATGCATGGACAGCATAGCCCACCTTATGAGCTTATTCATGGGGCACGGAGTGCAGGAGGTAATCGTCTCATTTTGCTAATTCGAAATATGGGAAAGCCTTCCCACCCAAAAGAGGTGCAAAAGTTGCAAAGCCATTTTCTGCAAAAGCAAGGATAAAACTCAGTATCTAAGAGGGGACAAGACTCGACGTGCATAACTACCAAGTGCAAATATCCCTCGCAGCTCTTGGACAGTAGTAACTCGATACTCCAATCTCTAGCAATAACAATTTTTTTGTCGTTCAGGCAGTAAGAATTGGTGATCACCCAAGATGGTGCATACTGGAATTCTGCAACTTCTTCCAATTAGAACAGCAACGGATGACGGAACGGTCGAATCTTTACGACCAGATCCTAAAAGAAAAGCAATGAGATAAAGCCAGAGCAATTTTCGGACTTGGGTTGTGTCGTTCAGCCAAAGGTTGTAGAGCTAGGAAGACAAATTGATATTAGTAGACCTGATAGGACTGTCCGATAAAAAACATGAAATAGCAGAATATAAGAAGCCTCTGTGCCCGGTGGTCTTCATCTCAGCCCTCTGAATCATAATTTCCCGTTACTGAATGGATCAGGCCACTGCCATTACTGCCCAGCGTTCTACCACCGAAGGAAGAACCCGATCCGCAAAATGCTGAGTCGGAGGCTTCCTCGACCTTCGGAGGAAATGTCAAAGGGAAGTTGTTCCACCAAGAGCCGACTGATGAAAAGGACTCGGTCAAAAACTCTGTACTATGCCCTCCACCCACGCAAAGCCCTTGGCCCCATGATCTCCGCGGTTACCGCCATTACTACTGGCCTCGATAATGCTGCTCTCTCTCTCTCTCTCTCTCTCTCTCTCTCTCTAGGCTACATCTTCTGGACATTGACAAGCTTAGTCATCGAAGGCGAGAATGCCTCTGAAGTCTGAATCTAGAAGCACGACCGTCGTGCCTCCACATCGAGGGGGGGGGGCGCGGGGCGAGGGCTCAATCGCATCGGAGGAGTAGACGCCAAAGCTTTGCCAAGAGAGAAAGGGAAGCCCAAATCATCACGTACACACTTATTATTATTATTATTATTATTTTTGATAATTTAGGAACCCCGCAGGTAAACGATCGAGGAAAAATCCCAGGGGGCGACGCGTGCTAGCCACACCACATGTGTCACCGATTAAGTCACCCTGCGGCGCCCGGGATTCGAACACTCAACCGTACACAATTATTATTATCATAAAAAAAAACGAAAGAAAAATAGATAAGAGATGAGAAATAAGTCAACATTAATTTAAAAAAAAAAAAACAGGACGGGAGACGGTGATCTTGTGGGACGGTTTTTTATTGAATTGGGCCCTTGCAGTTGTAGCAGTCGGAAGATACATACAAACGAGAGGCGAGAGGTTACAGAGAGAGAGAGAGAGAGATGGTTATTTTGCTGCTGCTGGTTTCGTTTTGTTTCCCCTTCATCTTCATTACAACACCCCTTACCCCCGCATTACAGGAATCCCAACACCAGAAAATTACATAACTATGGAAAGACAAACGAAGCCCACTTTTTTTTTTATTATTATTATAAAAAAGAAACAACAATATTAAACTTATCAGCCTCAACTCGCTCACTCACTCGGCCCCCACGAGGTAGGAATCTAATCCTGCTCCATTGCTGGGACTCATATTTTGCCGTACGCATCGCCTCTTCGAATGTCATTTCTTCTTCGACGAATAGCATAGTGACCCGGGCAGTGGGGTCCCACTCAAACTCGGCCCACCAGTCTTGGTCCCCATCGACCTCGAAGCTTCCCCTTGCACTGCTCGAGTCCAACGGCAACTTTCTTAGACCAGGGCACTCCTGCAAGTCGAAGAGCACCCCTTGCGGAAAAGATAGAGCCTGGTTGCAAATGCTCGTCAATTTTGGAAGTTTTTGAGATTTAGGAATTCGAGACGTGAGAATAGTCCCGAAGCAGCTAATTCCTCCCTTGCAAATCCATCCCCAATGATTCTCTCCATCGAATCGCAGCATTCGACCCTCAGCTCCCGGAGCTTCGGAGCATGCACGAGCCAGGACAAGTCCGAAAGCCGGCACCCAGAGACCCTAACATCAACGAGATTGGGGAAGCAAGAGCAGTTTGGGGCTTGTCCTATTTCTTGAGTTATCTCCATCTCACTCAGCTCGGTACATTCAAGTAGATAAAGCGTCTCTAAATGCGAGAAACCGTCAATGCTTGCTGGTGAGTAATTTATTACGATGCTAGTCAAGTTACCATTCCTATTATTAATGCACGCTCTCCTTATGCGTCTCCGTAAATTCGGGGATTGGAATATTTTCTGAGCAGAAGAAGACTCGCGTACGCCGATAGATAAGTCGGTGAGATGTTGCATGCACCCTAGTTCCTCTACCGTCTCTTCTTCCTTCACTAAACCACGTTCCATCAAATGTTCTTTGGACTTCCACAGGCTGAACACATTCAACGGTAAGCTTGTGATTACCCCTGTCGGAATAAGGATGTTTCCTTCCAACATATTGTCCAGTAGCAACCACCGTAAACGAGTCAAGTTCTTGATTTCTTTGGGTAATTCACTAATACCGGTGCCCGACAAGTTCAAGTACTGTAGATTAATCAGATTGCAAATCCCTTCGGGGAATGACTTGATATGTTTGTTTTCGGACATGTTCAGGACCGTCAAACGAGCCGTCATCGAGTCGAAAAATCCACTTGGCAAGACAGTCACTTCTGTTCCCCTCACAAATAAAGTTTCGAGCTGTGGACACTGGGATGGTATATGGTCGATATTTCGAATCCATTTTCCCCATATAGATACTTTCTCCGCTTCCCCCCATTTGTAGATCATCTCCTCGGACATGTCTTCTTCTCTCTCTGTCACTAGCCACTTTCTCTCCTTTTCCCCATGGTCATGAGCGATCCACGTCGCCATGTCGCGGATGACATCGTGCATCTTTACGTACTCTCCGTCATAGTCATGCCCACTCTCCAATAGGCAAGCCCTATTTAACCTCCCCAAGACATGCTCTCCCTCATTACGCAAACTGTATACATCACCGGCGTCTCCTAACAAGCCCTCTCCAATCCAGAGTCCAATAAGGTCGTGCAATCCCATGTGGTAATCCTCAGGGAAGAGACAACAGTAAAGGAAGCAACGCTGAAGAGTAGGGTCCTTTAATTGATCATAACTGAACTCCAATATGCGGTACACTTCCTCCTCCATACCTGATAACTTGTATGGATTTGTCTTGAGCTTTGTCCGCGCATCCTCCCATTCGTTGGGTTTGTCTATGCCGGCCATGGCTCGCCCGACGGTAATAAGGGCTAGTGGCAACCCTCCGCACTCTTGGACAATGTCCTTGGCGAGGTCTGGAATTTCTGGATGAGAATTTACAATCGATTTGCCGACATTGTTCTCGAATAATTCCAGGGCTTCTTCGGGCGTCAAGCACTGTACTTTGAAGGTTTTGTCCGCTCCCATTTGTTTGCATACTTGCTCTGACCGAGTTGTGAATACAACTTTGGATCCATTTTTGTGACTACGACGAGGAACTCCAATTTTTGGAAGGTCCAGCATCCCCCATAGATCATCAATCAACAATACAAACTTCTTCATATTCAAATCTTCCCACAGATGATGGACCCTTTCATCCTCGGACCATCCTTTCCAGAGCTCATCTGTAATGTCTAGCCTTTTCCTTATGGTGTCTTGGATTCTATCTTTGTTCACTTGCCTAGACACCACCACCCAAATAACAACATCGAATCCATGATTTGTGCGGGAAAGCTCCTTGTTGATCCTTTTCATGAGGGTGGTCTTTCCCACACCACCTATTCCATATAACCCAATCATTTCTACTTGTTTTTCGTCGACAAGCCATTCCCACACTTTCTTAAGGGAACTATCAAGCCCCACCGTCTCGTCCATAGGCATTGCGAGCGCTAGAGGAGGAGGCGATGGCGATGTCAAAACGTTGAATTCTCCTTCCTTGGATCGGAGATTTCTTGCTTCATTGAGCATTTGATGAACTCTTTTCCCCAATTTATAACCGGACCAACAGTTTGGTGGAAGACAACGACTGAGACATTTGATTTGGTCACGTTCCCCGGCATCCCGAAGAACTTGATCTGTTCGACTGACAAACTCTTGCACCTTGCTTAACCAGTTCGCCACTTGTTTTGTGCGCAGAGCTTGCGCATGTCTTTCTTCACGTTCCACCCTTGTCTTCACATCGTCGCTCACGGCCTTCAGCTCTTCAGTTGCGTTCTTCAAAGAGTCGACATTATCTTTAAGCAAATAAATGTAGCCCAAAGGTTTCTTGGCCAAGCCCCATAAATCTTTGACGAGTTGTAAAAGAGCACTTGCGAAATCCATAGATTCTTTCCAAGATAAGAGATCGATCGAGTATTTAGATAGTACGAAAGTGAGCGGATGGGTGGTGTTCGATAAGCTCTGCTGTATTTATCTTGATTGTTCTGGCCAGCAAACGAAGGAAAGAATATCGCAACCTTTTCTCAACTTCAAGAAGAGAAATGGAACGCATAATTCTTCTTCTTTCTTCGATGGGGTCGAGCCGCAAAGCATCCTTCTGTTCAGAAATGAAATCCACAATCGTTTGAGCCAAGAAAAAGGGAAGGTATCATGACAAATCTCATTTAGAAGCACCCTAAGGAGCCTTGCGGTTTAGAGTCCGTTTGAGACGAAGAATACACGACTGTTTAATATGGACCGAGGCAGAGAACACTAGTGATCTATGTTTCTTCCATATAAGGCAATGCTCGCATTCTTCTTCCCGCTTTTGTCTATGGACTCCGTGAAATGTGATCAATCGTGTCCAGAAGCAAAGAATTACTATTTTTTGGATAGAAGCAAAGAATTATTGGATTCCTTTTTCAAGTTGCAGAATAACGTAACTGATGAGTAAGCCATTTTGAAGCTCTCCAATGGAAATTTCACAAATATAATTAGCTGTTTATTTAGTTTTCATAATAGGACGATTTGGGTAACTATGGAAGTGATCCGCAAGAAGACTTCTCTAATAATACTTACTAGAATTAGAGTTTGTTTAGTATTTACATTTTGCTTTTTAATAATCTTCACTTTTATCAATGTAAAATGCTTGAAACCTTTGAAAGTCGTCTTATATTGATATATATATTCGCATATAGTCCGTTCCAAAGCTTTTGAAATTTAAGAAATTTTTTTTAATGAGAATATATATGCTTTTGTCTTTTTAGAAGTCCACCAGCCATCTACGAATATTTCCACTTGCAGGATTGGTGCTGCCCAATTTGCAAGCCACAACTCACTTCAAATTTACATGTCATTCCGAAAACATCAATTATATAACTCAATATTCCTAAAATTGCCCAATCACCCTTTTCACAATTGTCACTTTTACTTTTATCTTAGAATTATTGAAAAAATTTCGATATTTTTCACAATCGCTATTATTTTAGAATTACCTTATAAAAAATAATTAAAATTTAAACATAAGTTGCATGCAATCAACCATTATGTTTTCTTTTATTCATTTGTTAATCCATAAATTTAATGTCACAAGGATTTTATAATAAAAATATTTTTGAATATATACAGCTTATGGAGAATATAATTAATAAATTAACATCACACAAATCCATTTAAATTACAGCTAAAATAAATTGAAATATGCATACCACACTAGCGATCTAAGGTCGCTACCTAAAATTGAAGTTCCCCAACCTCAGGCAACCTGCAATTTAAAGCGAACGGCCTGTTGGTTCTTGTCACAACGCCCATGAGACTCTCTATTGTTTATCCAGACAGACAGAGACGGGGGGTGGTGTTAAATGGGGAGCAACGAAAGATGCCGCTGGGAGGGCTATTGCAGCGACAATCGTATTGGAGAGCTAGCGACGAGGAGATGGGTGGCGGAGATAAGAGGCAAGTAAGGGAGGGAACAAGAGCTATAAGAGTTCGATATCTGGGGATTTGTGTGTAAAATCCTCATAAAGCACGAGGCATTCCAATCAATTTAGAGTAACTGGATATGGTCCACTTACTCTCTAACTGTAGAGAGTTTAAACCACGAATGTTGATATCGACAATTCACACACACACACTAGAAAAGGAGAGAGAGGATGCGGCACGCAAAACATGCTCTATTGTCACCAGACCCAGAGGGGTTTGGTGTACAGGGTGGGTGGGGTCAGGGTCGGAGATGCGGTTGGGATTCAGGTATAAGATCTCTGGTGATCGTTAAACATTAGCAATAAGAGAAAAATAAAACTTGCACCGAGTTATTATGTAGGCTCTTAAGCAATTCTGGATAATTAAGAACAAATCACTGCTCATATATGGAGTCATCGGACTATAAGTTTCTGCACATAACCTAATTATGAAAACTGTTAAATCGCACATTCTTGGTAAATCAATATAGTTGCTGTAGTAATTCATTCCTATAATAGACGGCTACTTTCATGAAGCTTTCTAGTAGTAGTTTGATGTTATAGATTAAGTTCAAATGTGCTCTATATGTAGGATAGTCTTGATTTGTAATATGATTAGTAAGCTTTCTCCAAATAAATAACAGAACTAGCCAGTGATAACTCGGCAAAATTGTTAGATGTATTAGATGATTTACCGACATCTGTTTATATAGTCAAATACCGTTATTTACCACAAGAAATGAAACAATAATAACCCGTTAAAAGTTATTACCGGCTAGTTGAAAGATATATAATTACTAAAACATTAGTGAGTTACTAAATTTGATTAGAAATCCACTTAACTCGAGTTTTACACGTTGATAAATTACTTTAAAAAGTACGAGAAAATTCACTAACCTGATTGAAGGGCGGGTGACGAGGGTCCGAGCTTAGTACTTGGCCTGAAAGTCCTTGCTTGATGCCCCTTGTGCTTTAATAAATATAATAATCTGTTAATAAAATAATCGGTCTTAAATGGCATGAGCGAGAAAAGCCCAAGATGGAAGTCGATTGCTTAGGTCAACCGAATTTGTGTCTTAGACATTTACTAAGATCAATTTTAATAGCTGAATCCTTAATGAGAACTTACTACTAGAGTGCCAAAGCTAATTAACTCAAAATAACACAATAGTTATTAATATACTCGATAGGTTGCCATCTACTAGACATTTACCAACCTCGACATTCCTAAACATAAAACGCCAATTATTACAAGAAATGAAAACTTACCAATATATCGAAAGTATTACTTATTGAAAAGCAATACAATAGCCACTTATTCATTTTATGCCTTTGAAACTATAAGGTGGATGTCAACGAATGTAGAGATCGATAGAAAATTAGTAAATTTTGCAGGCGGTTGGTAAAGATTGACATCATGGTAGTAAATTTTAGGTTGATGTACTTATCCTGGGTGATAAGTTCTCAATCCACATAACAAGTTCTGTTTATCAATTGTATGTACACTGACTTTGCATATTAAATTTAGGGTCAATTGAAGGTTACATTGGCTGTGATAAATAAGTTCAAGATTCATATCCATCGACGTACATATAAAGATGTAAAACGTAATGAAAGATAAGTTCCTTAAAAAGTGTGGACAAATTAAGTTCCTTGATTTTAATTGAGGACTAAACCAAGATCAGCCAAGGCTTCAATTAGCAGAAGATATAACTCGAAATCTCATGTCAGAAACACAAAAATAGGATCTAATGTTTGTAGGATAATGAAAATTTGAAATCGACTCAAATGATTATTTAAGATGATTTTTTGTGGGTTCAAGGATCTTCAAACTTTTAACCTTGCTCTGCTTGGTAAGCTGGTATGGAGGCTCTTCCATAACCCTGACGCTTTGTGAGTTAACCTTCTTAAAGGTCTATATTTTCCACATTGTGACTTTCTTGTGGCTGTGAAAGGTGCTAAGGGCACCTGGGGATGGAGTAGTATTTTGGAGGGAAGGGAGATGATGAATGGAGGGACAGTATGGCAAATAGCTTCTAGAGAGAGATTTAAGGTATGGAAGGATAGATGGGGATAACAACGGTGGAAATCAAGCTTATATTGGTTAGTAATTTGGTTGATAATGATTTGAGATGCTGGGATGTGAGGCCTAGCCAAGATTATGTTGCAGCTGAAGATAAGGATACCATTCAACAAATCAAGCATAGTGACATCGGCGATGAAGAAAAATATGTGTGGCCTTTTGACAGAAGAGGACAGTTGACAGCTATATCCATTTATGTTTTTGTATAGACTCTAATTTTAAGGAAGGAAGGTCCATCTATCTCAAAGGTGGTGGAGAGCTGTGTGTGGAAATGGATTTGGCCTGTTTATTGTCGCTCAAAGATGATAATGCACTTAGGGAAAATACACTCTTAATGCCTTAGCATCCTATAGCAACCTTTTCAAGAGGAGGATCAGAAATGATGCTGTGTTGCGTGGAGTGGAGGAGACTATGGAACATATTACTCTGTTAAGCCGATGCTCTGAGTGCATTTGGTTTGCTATATTGAATCTGAAAATTAGGAGTAAGTATCGAGTATTGATCTACGGTTTGATAGAATAGGTCAGAATATGGAGGAGAGGAAGCAGATATATCCAACATCATTGCGTTTGTATGTCGGTATCTGTGGAAGGAAAGATGTAATAGTGTGCATAATCATACTATTCCAGATCCTGTTAAGGTGCTTAAGCAGCTGCAGCAAGCTTTAACTGAGTATGTTCACTTGAAGAAGCATATGCAGTAGGACAATCCTGATCAGAGGAAGAGTGAGAAGGAAGATACTAGAGATATTGATTGGAAGAAACCTCGACAAGGTGTCATCAAAATTAATGATATTAGTATTTTTTTAGAAAAACATAACAAGGCGGCTGTGGGAGTTATTGGTCGAGATTATTCGGGTGCTATATAGTGGGTGGTACAGGGTAACCAGTAGCTGCTTCTGATACATAAGAAGTTTGGCATTGAAGGAAGGAGTTCTTATAGCCAAAGAAAAGCATCGGCGACAGATCATCCATGACACCGATTCAGAAGTTGTCTTTAAAGCTGTTACGATGCCAAACCAGTTCATGAGATCGCATTATGAACCTGTGGTGCAGGATATAAGGGAAAGTTTCCTAGCGACTGGGTAGTGTCACCCCCATTCCATTTAGTTGACTTGCTTTTGTACGATTTTAAAACTCGACCTCTGCGATTTTGAGGTTGCTGTTATATCTTCGACACTTAACTAAATACATTTAAATACTTTGGCCAAAAAAAAAAAATAGGCCTACTTTTTTGGCCGTAAAGAGAGGTCTACTTTGGTACGCTGTATTATTCCCTCGTTTGGTGTTAGCTCAATTTTTTTAAAGCTTGAGATCTAGAGTCGAAATTTCATATTTTTGAACTTAACTAATGAAAAGTGTATCAAAACCTTTTGATAAAAGATGCATCCAAACACAAGTTTGAATGTTAGATTATCTCCATTAAGATGCTTACAGAGAGTTTTGGTGCACTTATCCTTTAAATTTTTTGTTAGCTTAATTACCAAAGTTTTATAATATTTGAGTCAAAGTTTCATGTTTTTGATTGTCATCATCATATTGTCCGAACTTATCAAGTTCCAAGACATGATTTATAAAAAGCCAGTCACATGAAAAAGAATTTAGATGCCTCACCACCGCAGCAGCTCTCGGATGAACCAATCCCTCCAAGTCAAGATGACGGGCTTGATTTCTGCGGCGATGAAGAGGACCTTGCTCTGGCAAGATCGACCAGATCTTTGAAGAGCATATCCTCTTGTTTCACTTGCTTGTTCCGTAGCAGGTGAATCAAGAGAGAGCTTCTGCTTCTGGCCCGCTAAACTGTCGTGCGGGGAACCGGTCTCAACACAGGAACTAGAGGGATTGCCCGAAAGCTCCGCCTGTTTGCCCTGTAACTTGTCCTCTCTGGTTATATGGAATTGAACTAGAAAATAATGCGTCCAGAGGAAAGAATAAGAGATCGAAAAAATAGGAGTATGTAGATGGTAGGAAAGCGGGTGGATGGGTGCAGTTCGATAAGCTATGCTATATTTATCTCGATTGTTCTGGTTAGCAGACGAAGGAAAGAATATCAGAACCTTTCCTTTACTTCAAGAAGAGAAAGGGAACTATAATTCTTCTCCTTTCTTCGTCCGGGTCGAGCTGCAAAGAATCTTTCTGTCCAGAAAAGAAATCCACAATCGTTTGAGCCAAGAAAACAGGGAAGGTATCATGACTAGACTCATTTAGAAGCACCCCGAGGAGTATGAACTAAGGCAAAGAATATCAGTGACCGATGTTTCTTCAATACGAGGCAATGCTCATGTTCTTCTTCCTGCTTTTGTCTATGGACTGCGTGGAATGTGATCAATGGTGTCCAGAAGGAAAGAATCACTATTTTTTTGGATACAAGCAAAGAATTATTCGATTAATGGGATTGAGGGTCAGCCTTTTAGAAGCTCTTCGATGGAAATTTCACAAACTTAATTAGCTGTTTATTTGGTTTCCATAGTTCAACAATTTGGGTAACTATCGAAGCAATCCACAAAAAGCCTTCTCCAATACTTATTACAATCAGAGTTTATTTAGTGTTTGCCTTTTGCTTTTTAAAAATCCTGCGGTGTACCCGAATTCACTTTTATTAATGTAAAAAAACACTTGAAACCTTCGAAAGTGATCTTACGTTGATATATAGATTCGCGTACAATTTTCTCCAAAGTTTTTGAAATTTAAATAATATTTTAAATATTAACGGGAAAAGCAAAAAAATATTACTTTTGCCTTTTCGGGAGTCCATCGGCCATCTACGGATATTTCGATTTGCAAGGTTGGTGCTATCCAATTTGCAAGTCCCAACTCACTTCAAATGCATATGTCATTCGGCAAACGTAGTAAAACATACGACTCAATATTCTTAAAATTGCCCCGTCACCCTTTTCGTACTAGCCACTTTTAATTCTCTCTTAGAATTATTGAAATAATGTCTAACATTTTGCACAATCGTTATTATTATACAATTACTCTATCATAAATAATTAAAATATAAGCATAAGTTGCATGCAATCAACAACAAAGTTTTTTTTATTCATTTGTTGCTCCATAAATTTTGTCTCATGCATTTTATAATAGAAATATTTTTAAACATATATAGCGTATGGAGAAACATATATTTTAAAACATATATAGCCTATAAAGTAACGTCACATAAACCCACTTAATTTACAACCAAATTAAATTAAAATCTGAATGTTAAGAAGATAACGTTGCAATTTGAAGCGTGAAATTATTTCCTCATTATATTTAAATTGTAAATTGACAAGAACCAAAATATTTGGATAAATTATTTCTTTATTAAGTTTAAATTTACAAATAGAAAGAACAAAAGAAAATTGAAAGTAAACTAATATAAATTCATTT
The DNA here is from genome assembly GCA_024733475.1 of Syzygium grande. NCBI lineage: Eukaryota > Viridiplantae > Streptophyta > Magnoliopsida > Myrtales > Myrtaceae > Syzygium > Syzygium grande. Next base: position 25,342,338 of record JAMXDD010000006.1, on the reverse strand, counting down.
TATTGCTAGTTCAAGAAGAATCTTTGAAAATTAAACAAGTAATAACATATCCTATTGATAAAATAAATTTGTTATAATCTTCGGTATGATGATTTTTTTTTGTAAGGGAGAAAAGTTAATAATGAATATTTATCGAGAAAGAAAGTACACGTCAACGAAGACAACAATAAGCCTTTATTGATAAAATTTTCATTATTAACATTAAAAAATGTACGTTATCGACAATAAGCCGTTTATTCGTTCATTGTTCTACAGCTTTGCTTACCAAGGTTTATTTGCCGACCAAGTCTCATTTAATTTAAATTTATCGACTCTTAATTAAATTATGTTATCTTCATAATAAATGAAACGATACAGACCTATAAAAAAAAAGTCGTTACCGAATAGTCGAAAAACATAATTACTAAAACATTAGGGGGATACTAAATTTCATTAAAATTAACTTAGCTTGAGCTTTACACGTAAATACCATCATTTATAAAAGTACAAGAAAACTCACTAACCTGAATAAAGGGTGGGTGACGAGCTTGATGCCCCTCGTGAATTAATAAATATAATAATCACTTCAATAAAATAATCGGTCTTAAATGGCATGAGCAAGCCAAGTCCAAGAAGGAAATCGTTAGCTGAGGTCAACCGAATTTGTGTTTCGGGCTTATTGGGCAGGGACGAAAAGTTTTAGTTCTTGAGGAGGCTTCTACAGTTTTAAGTACACAAAAAGATCTTCAGAAATTCTGCTTTAATCGTTCTGCGCGTAAACATAATGGTAAGACATATTCTTTGTGCAGTTCACTCTCAAGGTAATTGGCCACATGATAATCATGAGCTTAGAACCGAAAGGCAAAGAGCAGGAGCAATTCTGATCCGATTTCGAAATAATTTCCTCCGCATTCGCTTCCTTGCCATTTAAATTGCCAGTAACAGCAGTTCATCGCGGAATTCAGGTAATTCTATTTTTTTTTTCATATCATTGGAATATACTCGCGATGGAACGGAAGACTTCGTCGAGTTACTTTCCGAATGTAACGTTTCGACGAAATCAGGCTCGGGATAGGACGTATATAGCATGTTGGGCAGCGTTATTTCTAGGAGGAGAGAAGGACAAGGCTTCCAAAACGATTTCCTGGAGTCCCTGATAATCAAGCACAGCAAAGCGGCGGACGGAGAAGCCGACAAAGAGAAGCTAACCGACAAGCAAATGAAGGACAATGTACTAACTCTTCTAGTTGCTGGTCATGACACCACTCACTGCTGCTCTGACTTGGCTCATGAAATTCCTCGGAGAGAACCCTCGAGATCTGCAACGGCTCAGGGTACTCCCATTTTGCCGATGAGCTCTGTTAAATTGAAACCGTCACCTAAGAATACTGAAGAACGGGTTGCGTGCTTCGTATGCAGGAAGAGCATATGGAAATTCAAGCGAGTGGCAAGGGTGGAGCGAATCTATCTTGGAGCGAAGTTAATAACGTGCCTCATACCGCTAAAGTAAGAAAGACATTAACTCTATCACCCTAATTACCCTACTGAAAACGGGAAGATGTAGAAATTTTTTTTTGTCTTTGGTATTTCAGGTAATAAGTGAAACTCTAAGGAGAGCCACGATATTACCTTGGTTCTCGAGGAAAGCTGCTCAGGATTTTGAGATTGATGGTATGCATCCCGATAAAAAGACCAAACACGCTAATCAGAAAAATGCAATCTCAAGATGCTTACTAATACTAACTCCTGGTCTTTTACAGGATATAAGATCAAGAAAGGTTGGTTGGTGAACCTGGATGTTGTTTCTATCCACCATGACCCGGAAGTTTTCCCTCAGCCCGAAGTTTTTAACCCTTCCAGATTTGATGTAACCATCTTTCTGTCGCTTCGTCGTATAGTATATAGCCCACGTTTTATTTCTTATTTCCAGCTGAAATTTTTCTATTGATCTCAGGAACCTTTGAAGCCTTTCAGCTTCCTTGGATTCGGTAGTGGACCACGTATGTGCCCGGGGATCAATCTGGCGAAGCTGGAGATCTCTATTTTCATTCATCACTTAGCGTGCAGATAGAAGTAAGAACATAAAATGCTCATTTTGATAAACAAAGTCTCATCTTCCTGCTAGAACATTTTGATTGCCATCTAGCATGTCAACCAGCCAAGGGGACAACCTTTTTTAAGCTATAGTCTTTTTAAAAAAATGAAGCAACAAAGAAGAAGAAGAAGAAGAACAAGAAAAAAAGAAATGATAAAATTGATATGTTCGTGTCTGAGACTATGCTTGATGAATTTCTCAGACGTCTATTGTGAGTGTAGAACTTGATCTGACAATCTTACTCTTCTTGACGGGTGGACTCCTCTGAGAGAGATGACTCAGTCCAGCCTACTCTAGTAAGGATGCCCAAGAACAAGTATCCAGTTCTCGTTGAGCCACTGTAGATGTATTTGTTGCTTCACCTGGCAATTTGGCACAGAGCCATAATAGTCGAGGAAAGAAGCGGCATGGGGGATTCGACTTTATTGTTATGACCCGATCGTCAATGCAATACCAATATGCTGGAATGACAAACTCACTTGGTAATGGTAGCCATAAGCGAATGCTTGCCCGGGAGCACATTGTATGACTGAGAAAATGAGAAATAAGAATGTCCGAAGCAGTTTACGTTCTTCTCGAGTTGGTCTATTTCTAGCTGAGTAACTACATTTTGCTACAATCCTATTACTCTGGCCTGTTAATCAACAAATGCAACTCCAACCAGCTTAATTGCAGAGAGTGGACAGATAAGTAAAGATTGGAGATATATCTTTTGTTTATGAAAGTTAATCCATTGATGCACGGACATAAGCAAATAGGAGAGCGTGGCCAGTTCACCATGGAGAATAAAGGTGCTAAAGATATTCGAAATCAGCATACTGAAGTTTGAATTCCGTATTGCCTTGAATCAGACAGAAATGTAGAACTCCAGAAGGATAGTTCCGTAAACCCGATACAAATGTTATGTCAGCTCCAGCTCTATCTCCCATTAATTGGTTGGTGGTGCATAGCACATTGCATACCTTAGGTAGAATGAATAAGTAGGTATTATCGGCCTTAATAACAACACTACTCCAGATGCTAGATCCCTTTAAACGATCACAATGCACCCAAGCAATCCAAAAGGAACCGAATTTGGACTATAACTGTCACAACTTACTGAGAATACAAGCATTGTTCCACATCTCACGGGTAAAGGAACGCTAGGCCTCACAAGGATGTTTAGAGAGAGGAGAATATCTGGATTTTCTATTACTTTTGGGATGATACAAATGAGGAGAAGTGATCCCTATATATACAAGTACTCCCTTATTCATAACTATAGAAGGTTCTATCTCCCTACAATCTAACGGTGAAGGTTCTATCTCCCTATCCACCAATTACCCGCATTAATTACAAGAATTCTCCGTAATGGTGTATATTTCCCATATTGCCTGTCCCTAGTAATATTCTAGAGAGCTCGAGAAACTCTAGAAGGCTCACTGGTCTTCTCGAATCATCACGGTCCTTCGTACATTGAAAACCTCTGGACTGCGACACATAGAACTGTCACTCATAGAAGTAAGTTTCTAAGGCCTAGCCCTCCCTCACACTTGGGAAGACACTTCAGACCAAGCCACTATAGCCCCCTGGCATTAGTTGATATGACTTTTCACAAAGATGCAGAGCATCTCATCACAACAGCCTTAATCTCGTGGGCAAAGAAACATCTTACTCCAGTACTTCACCATACCATAAACCACCGGTTTCACCTTTTGATATTTCCCTGCAAAACTCAAATGCTTGACAGTCCAGGCTTCCATTGGGATTGGTGAATGAAAATAAAACTAGTAGACTAAGAAGGATGACATCAGTTATATGTCATGTATCAAGCCATCGTCGGAGCCGATTAAAATTGCGGCCAGGCTGCAAAAGGCAGGACAAGAATAATGACAGTCACTAGATTATAGTTTCTTCCTTGAATTTCGATGAACAGGGAATGGAAGCAATCCAGCACTTAATTAAACTTCTTCTCAGACTGTACGCTAAGCATGCTAAACAGAATAATCTCTTCACCTGTTTAGGGAGCAAAAAACAGCTAGGTATGAAATATATTATCAGCTGGATGGTATTTGTCAGCTGAGAACCTTCACTGGAGTCGTATAGACAGTGAAAGGACAACGGCCTTTCTCCTAGAGAAAGCAAGCAGAAATTTTGTAGGCTAAGCCCAAAATAGAAGAAAAAAATGGGGATAAGATGGAGTAGATGGCATGGAACAGGTCCTGTTAGAATCAGGAACTGAGGACAGTGTCGATCCCATTGTCGCGGGAAATTCTTTGTATTTTTATACATCGCCACTGAGATAATCACTGAGCTTGAATCTCCAGTAACTGGTCTCTTTGATGAGGGTGGAGATGGGAGAAGTGGGCTGATTCGCGATAGTTCAGTCTGAGCATTCGCTGCTTACCCATTGTCTCCATTATCTGTTGACCACCTGCAACAATGTGAATACTACATGACGAGACGTGGAAATTTGCATCAAGGAACAAACTTCAACTGCTGCAGGGTCCGATGTTCCTCTCATTCAAACAGAGTATGTCACGCCCCGAACCCTAACGGGCACGCGATATCCGCCCTGGTCGATTCAAGCGACGTCCTGGGAATGTCGCTGACCTCAAATCGCCATCAGAGATTTACTACCACAGCGGATATTAACAAATAAACCCGGACAATTAAAACTGGGGAGAATAATCAGGGAGAATGTATATATCTTTTTCATTTCCTTCTTATACCATAATATTTACATTTATAAACTGTCCCATACATGTACATGCACACCGCCTTTCTCAAAAACCGATACTCCAAGGATGAAGACCTGGATTTATAACTACTACTCCAAAAATGGTGCTCGCCAAAAACCCACTCTGAGCTTGATTCCTTGTCCACTGAGTCCGAGTCCCCATGTCTTTGTCCCATCCACCGAGGGCTCAAAACGCGTTCGGTGGCGGTGGCGGAAGATTTATTAAATCTCGTCGGGGTTCTGAAATTGTTTGGTTGAAACAACCGTGAGACACTTCTCGATAAGTACACTCCTAAACCCAACCTAGGCTATCACGTACCTCCAGACAATTTTACAAAACACACAAACATACACATTTGCACGCATCAAATCATCACATAGCAGCACATCGGTCACTCTTGCGACTCGGTCATGCGTTCAACCCGCACTCAATCACAATAATGTCGTATGCAAACACACGATGTTCAATTCTCATTCCACGTATCCATTCTGTCCTCATTTCCTCCTTTCCACATCACCGCCAAATGACCCGCGTAAATGTACACGCCTCGGTACACTGCGACCACTCATCACTTCCCACATCACCGCCCGGTGACCAGCGTAAACGTACACGCCTCGGTACACCGCGATCATTCCTTTTTCCACAATGCTCTCGGGCCCGCGTAAACATAGGGCGCGTTTGGTAACGCTTTCTATTTACGGGAACAATTTGTCACGCCCGCACCCAAACGTGGCCTCAACATCCGCCTGTGGTCCAAACGCAAAGGCGACGCTCCCAGGAATGCGTCACCGAGCCGGTTCCAACCCAAACAGAGACAACATGCCAAAGCGGAAACGACGTATATATAATGTATATATATACACCCAGACAAATCATAGCAACCATGAATAGTAAACTAAAACAAATTACGATCTATTAAACCCGAAATATACAATCTTTACAAACTTGAATACAATATCCCTTTGATCAACAAAAAGTACACCAAAAGGGCCACGAAGCAGCAGGGATCAGTGGCCAAGGGATATTAATCTATCTACTGGGAGGGCTACTGGTCAAAAAGTATCGGCCCTCACTCCTAAGTCTGGGACCTAAACTAGGGCTCCCAGTCGGGATTAGGTCCAGACGTCTCAAAAGAACTCTCGGACTGCCCTGGCTCTTCCTTTGAACTCATAACTCGCTCTCTGTCTCAGCACAGGGTCTTGCTCTTCAGCCTCAAGATTCATGGCCGGGGATCTGAAATATTCGGTTTTACCACAACCGTGAGAAACTCAGCAAGTAACAAATCTCTAATCCGAAACTAGACTAAGTGTACCTCCAGAGGGTAAATAAAATGCGTAATTAAGTGAACCAGTGCAACTATAAATCTCAATTCACCCGGGCCCCAAGCCCAATTCACTACCACGCCCTGCAGGCAAGACTTGAAATATCAAACTAAAGAGCATGCAGGTAAAACGACGCCACGACCCTAAGGCCAATAATAGTTTGTTCCGACCCGTAGGCCCGACTCGGAGGTCACAAATTGTCCCGACCCGTAGGCCACAATCTATCTCGACCCGAAGGCCCGGTCCGAAGACCACAACTGTTTCGACCCGAAGGCCCGGTCCGAAGACCCCAACTGTTTCGACCCGGAGGCCCGGTCCGAAGACCCCAAGCTTAACCCCGACCGAAGGCTACAGTGGTTTCGACCCGAAGGCCCGACCCGAAGGCCACAGTTATTTCGACCCGAAGGCCCGGCCCGAAGGCCACAGTGGTTTCGACCCGAAGGCCACAGTTGTTTCGTCCGACACGTGCATCGACATATCCAATATCAACCTCATCAACGCCCTAACAAGTAAATTCACCTATCCGGGACTTAATCTAATTATCGTTGCCTCGATGTGCCTAGTACCATAAATCACAACTTCACTCATTCGCCCATTGCGGTGCGCTGGCACATTATACTTTAGTCCAATCTCCCCCGACATTCAAGTACAACCTATTATTACACAAACCCGATCCGTTTAGGACTCGATGAGGCCAACCAAACTCAACCATTGAACCCCGACTATAATATCATATCTTAGGATCCCAATGAGTTCTAATTAACCGGCACATGGTCCAAAATTAACCTATCACCTATTGAACCAATTAATTTCCACTTAGGCGAAAAATAACCCAAATTCGGGTCTCATCGTGAACAGTGCCTAAACAGCCCACATTTAGTCCCTAAACCACCCCTAAACATCCTCATTAAGTCACAATTAAATCCTATAATCAACCCATGCACATTCCTACACAATTAAGCCCCAAACTAGCTTAATTACCCCATTAATTTACCCCTAAAATCACACAATTAGCTAATTAGGGTTTTAGAAATTTTTACCGCCTATAAACGGTCTCAAGGCGACGGGAGCGGGCGGTCGACCACGGGCGCCCGGGGGCAAGCCGGGTGTTCACGGGCGATTCCTCGGCTGAGGAATCCGGCCAAAACAGGGGCCGGGTCGGCGGGCCGAGGGAGGCCGAGGACGGGCAGAGGGGCCGAGGAGGGCTCAGGCGGTCGCCGGGTTGAGGGCCGACGACGGCGGGCGGCGGGCGGGCGGGCAACCGGGCGGTGTTTTCTCTTTCCGTCTGAATATAGTGGCCGGCCGAGGCGACGGGACGGAGGGGAAATGGTGGTCCACGGGTTGAGGCGGGCGAGACGGGTCGCTGGGGCGACGCCGCGGGCGATTTGCCTGACGCATGCATATGCAAGGGACCGAGCTGGCGGAAAGCCACGGCCGGGCCCCTCCTCTGCTCGGATGCTGCAGCCGGGCCGAGGCGGGCGAAAGGAGGGGAGACGGCGTCAAGGCGCCGGGACGGGCGACGGATTTACCGGGGCCCATTCGAGGTGGACGGGCGGGAACAAGGAAGAGAGAGAGAAGAAGCGCTGGGGAGTGATCGGGGAGAGAGAGAGAAGAGAGAGAGAGAAGTCTGAAGAGAAGAGAGAGAGGGTCAAAAAGTGGGTCAAAGGTGATAGTGGAGTCCACGTGTCAACCATCTAAGGGCTTAGACACTCTACCCTTGAATCCAATGGTCCAAATTGAATTCCAACTTAAAAAGCAAGGGCAAAATGGTCAATCTCCCCCCTAACCATGGCTGACCAGGTCTGGTTAGTCCCAACTAACCCTAGTTAGACCTCAAAAATTGATTTAAAATTCGGAATAAAATAAAACACTATAGGGGCAATTTCGTAATTTTCCGGTCCCGGACCGAAATTCCAATTTTTGCACATACGCGTTCCATACGTGCGTGGCCAACATAATATGGCGTCGGATTCGCGAAATGAAATTTCTAAGCCCTCGGAAATCGTCCGCGAAATCCCGGGAATAAAATAATATTATTTTCCAATTTTTGTCGAAAATCAACTTTTTGGCCAAAACCGCTCTAAATGCGTGTGGCCACCCCAAAATGACCTTGGCCGCGAAAAATAACCTCGATCGGCGTCCGAATCGGGTCCCGGTGTCCACAGGGGCAAAACCGTCTTTTTCTCAATTTTCAGCGGATTTTCGGTTTTTCGCAGCGTTAGTTCCAAACATGAATGGCCACTCTAAATTGACGTCCGTCTTGCAAAATAGTTGTAATTACCCTTGGTATTTTGATATCGAAGTTCGTGCCCAATATCGCGATCCCAATAGCTCGTTTTGCAGTTTTAGGGTCTCTCGCTAACAGGTGGCTGTTTAGGTATTACGCGTATCGACCTAAGACTGTCCGAGTCATGATGGCCTCAATTTCAACAACGAGAGGAATTATCACTAGTACCGGGTCGCGATCGTTTGGATTAAAATCGGGTTATTTATCATCGTGCTTTCGGATGTCTTGAAATCACTTTCATGATCCGATGTCGTCATTGAAAATATCGACCCGTCCTTTTCCTAAGATCGCCTATATTGGTTCAAAATATTTCCTCGACGTTCGTTGAAATCGGCGCTCAATCGCGTGGTCGAGTTCTCGGTCCACGCACGATCCTATTTAGCCTTTCCTTTTTGGTTAGTATCCGTGATTGATCAATTCAGGTGAGACTTACTAAAATTACACGAGAATTCACATACACTTTATTGGACTCGATAATGGTCAAAATTTGGGCTGTTACACAATTTCTTTTCGAAATAGTTTTTCTATTTCTATTTCTGGAAGAGTTTCTAAGCAAAATAATCGTTTTAGAAGCGCACAAAATTTCTATTTCTAGAGCAATCGTTTAGTAAATCGCATAAAATTTCTATTCCCAATTTTTTGCATTCAAATCTATATCTTTTATTTAATTATAAGTGCAAGTTATAAGTGAAAAAAAATCAATAAGCATGATTTATTGGTTTGTCTAATCCTTTTTAGGGGTTTAAAACCTCTTTTAATCCCTAAACTAAGGAATCTTCAAAAATACTACTTGAGCACCTCAAAAATTTAAATTTCATTCAAAGTGAGTGGCCACAGGTATTCTAAGCCATTATGTAAATTTTTTTTATATTTTTTTGTGGTAAAATTTATTAAAATTTTTTACTTTCCTAAATCGATTCTTTTTTATTTTTCCGAAAATTTTTTATGAAATTTTTTAACATTTAAATTTCATTTTATTTATTTTAAGCCATTATGTAAATTTTTTTTATATTTTTTGTGGTAAAATTTATTAAAATTTTTACTTTCCCTAAATCGATTCTTTTTATTTTTCCGAAAACTTTTTATGAAATTTTTTAAATTTTTAAATTTTGAAATTTTGCAAATATTTAAGGGTTTTCTGAGTTTTTCTGATTTTTATGGATCTTCTGAGAATTTTTTTGATTTATATGAATTTTGGGAATTTTTTAATTTTCTAATTTTTATGGGATTTTTCTGAAATTTTTCTAATTTTTATGAATTTTCGGAATTTTTTAATTTATTCTAAGCCATTATGTGAATTTTTTATTTTTTATTTTTTTTGGGGAAAATTTTATTAAAACTTTTTACTTTCCCGAAATTTGTCTCCTTTTATTTTCGAGAAAGCTTTTTATGAATTTTTTTAAAATTTTTTCAATTTCGGAATTTTACAAATTTTTATGGGTTTTATGAGTTTTTCTGATTTTTATGGATTTTCTGAGAATTTTTTTGATTTTTATGAATTTTTGGAATTTTTGGAATTTTTGGAATTTTTATAATTTAATTAATTTTTTAAATTTTTTTATTATTTTTTTTGCGAGAATGGATCGGACCGGTGCTTTGAGACGGTTTGTAGGCGACGGAGGATGGAGGAGTAGTTAAGGTTTGGATCTTTCTATTTCTATTTCTATTTCTAGGAACAAAAAGTAGATTTTTTACTTCTTTATTTTCGCTTCAAATCTATTTCTTGGCCACTTTTCTATTCCAGGAAATAGAAAAATAAAATCGTTCTAAAGCGGTTTGTTTTTTTTTGTTCGGGGGAATGAAAAAGCAGAAAAAAGAGAAATGTAAACGTTACTAAACGCACTCATACACGCCTCGGGCCATGTTTTTTCTGCCCACAGAACGACACGCCTCGGGCTCAACATCTACCACCCATCGCACAATCCGCTGAGAAGTTCACGCCTCGGACTAGCGCCTTCTTGGAAATACCGGGCATCGTCCCGTAAAACGACACGCCTCGGGGCACAACCTTCCACAATCTTTCATGCCATGCCTCACATCCTTTCTTTTCTTACTCATGCACACATTCAGCTTACTCATGCACATATTCAAGACCCAATTACCACAATCAATTAACCCGCTACTCACAGTCCACATGCACATTATTTAACTCATCATTCAAGCTCACTCATCATAGAACATGGTAACATCATTAATTAATTTAATCAACCTCACAAGTACACCCAACGAGCACATATAATCACCCAATTGCACAACCACATGCTCAATTTGTTCACCACCATTTATTTATAATTAACTAAACATCCAACACGTGAAATTCTCATTTTTCTCCGACTAATTGGCGTCGGATTAATTCCGAGCCTTCACGGAACTTTCTCCCCATCATTTCTAGGTTCCAAAAATTCAACTCGCGTCTCAATCGGACCCTCGTAGCCTCGGGAACAGTAATTTACAGCTAGTGAACAGTGTTTCAAGGCATATGAACAGTGTTTCGAGGCAAATGAACAGTAACTCGCAGCCCCAATTTTCTGAATTTCTTATAAATAATGTCCGAATTAATTCCCGATGCCCGCCATAAAATTTCCACTCCCTATTCATGCCATTCCGCACCTAATTTCATACTGATTTTGTCCAAAATCATCCGCGATACCCGAAATCCTAAATTAGGTTTAGGCGCGACTTACCCGCGTTCTAGACTTTCGCGGCTAGAACGGAGAGCGGCGGCCCTCAATCGGGGATCACGGCGACAACGTACAACTCCCGGGTGGCGGCGATCGGCTTAGACGGCGACGACGCGGCTTGGGCGGCGATTTGGGGCTCACGGCCAAGAGAGAAAGAGAGGGAAATAGAGAGAGAGAAGGACGGCGGGAGGGGTGATGGTGGCGTACGGCGACGTGGACGGTGGCTTGAGGCGGTCCGGTGTGGTGGTGGTGAGCGACGGTGCCGGCGGTGAGAGAGAGGGAGAGCACACGGTGGAGGGGGAAAATCTCACGGGGAGGGGAAGTTCACGGGAAAGGGAGGAGAAAGAAGAGAGGGAAGAGAGAGAAAGGGGGGTCAAGGGTTTTAATATTAATTTTGACCACTTTTGGCAATTTACCAAATTGCCCTTCTCTCACACAACATTCCCAAGGGTAAAATAGTCCACTTCTCCGTTTCTTGCCCAAATCGAATTTTTCCGAAGGATTTGAGCGCACCAAAAATTCACACGTGACACGTGCAACGTCGTCCTAATGTTCCGGTGTGATTTCCTAATTTTCCGGTGTCCAATTTGGGCAAAATTTCCATAATTAAATTTATTAAACGCAACTCGAGCGTTTCTCGAGCTAACGGGCGGCCATCGGGAAATTCGCTAAATCGACTCATGATCGATACTAAATCGAGTCACGTGCAAGTCCATCCGTGCGTGACGACCTCGGGTTGTCATTAAAATCGCCAAGATCAATCACTTGATCCGAGGGGCACGATCCTTCGTATAATTTCGAATCATTCGCCAAGTCGTTTCGGGTCCAACGGAATCACCCGCGATCCACTACTAGGACAATGGCGAACTGACCCCTAACTATCCTTGGATCGGCCAACAGTGGCTCAAAACATCACTTGCGCGATTTAATGGTCGAAATCCATTCACGATCGAATTTTCTTTAATCGCGCGAATTTAATTCCCCTATTAGCCTTTCCCTAATGGTTAGCATTCCCAGGAATGATCAGTTCCGGGCGAGAAATTTACTACGAGCACATCTCATAAAACTCAATTATTTAATAAATTTCAATTGGCAGAAATTTCGGAATGTCACAGAGTATAGGGTGTCGTTCAGCATAGAATCCTCCATAAGATCACAGAAGTCAACATCAGAGATCTCAAAACTGACATTCAAGAAAATTACTTTTCTCTGTCACAAAGAGACTTTCTTCTATGAGTATGAGCGTGTGCATGCTCTATTGCCAATGTTTTCAAACGGAAGAATATAGCACATTTCAACACAAGGGTGCTGGCAAAACAAAACCAGGTCGGTGTCTAGGGAAGCAACAGAGTAAGTGCGGAAGAAAATATGAATCTCCATATCATTGTGATGTTAGTAAGTCATCATCACTTTCCACAATCGTAGAAATTTGTGCCTGACCATGTTTCTAAAAGGCATATACCAGAGCCTCTATGGTCTTTATCTAAGTTACCAAAAGCAACTCAAAGAAAGTGTGGAATATCTGTTCTGTAGAACCAGTCGTATCAGATGAAACTGTCACATGATGGAAGCTCGAGAGCAACTGAAAGTGAAAATAAAATTTTACCTGAACACCATATCCAAAAAAGAATGCAGAACATTCAACTGTGAGCTAGCTGGGCAAAATCATCTTCAGATTCACCATCCTCATGATTCACACTCGCTGGTGCCAAAGCCGGGGGTTTCTGTCACTTCTGCTTTGGTCAGTGGAGTACCTTTGGCGACAATGTTATCATGTTGACAACGAACACGCCGCAAACTAGCATTCAATGCCAATCCCAGCCACAGAAGTTCCTCGTCTCTGAAGGTCAGTAGAGCGCGCAACTAGGGGTACAACATCTAACCGCAAAAGGTTGGATGATTTATTTTCTTTATTGAAGTTCTAACGCTGTGTAATTCAGATGAAGCACGACACGCTCTCGATAAAAACGACGCTGATTGACAAGGTCAACAATTACTTCTTGCTTCAAAGCCTGCCACCATGTCCACAATCATTGATTAAGATTCAGAACGTAACGTCAAAATCCAACTCAATCTGCACTGAAGATTGCAACAAAGTTTACTAAATAAGCTACATACAACATCATAACCGAAATAGCAGACCTGATAGGATTGTCAGATAAAAACACGAAACAGCAGAATATAAGAAGCCCCTGTCCCCGGTAGTCTTCAGCTCGTCCCTCTGAATCATAATTTCCCATTACTGAATGGATCAGGCCACTGCTGGCGAGTACTGCCCGGCCTCTTCTACCACCGAAGGAAGGATCACCATCCGCCAAAAAAAAGCTGAGTCAAGGCTTGGACCTTCGAAGGAAATCTCGAGGGACTAAGCTTTTATCAAGGACAGTTGCAGACGCTACTTACTGAATCTGGTGCAGCCACCAACCAGTGCACGAAAGCAGCTAACTCCTAAACCCAACTGCATCAGCAGCAGATAACTCCACCACAACCAACCTGGCCTTGTTCGCATCGGGGCCAGAGAGAGAGAGAGAGAGAGACGGGGGCCCACGTTGGTGGTGGAGGAGTGCGACGGTGGGTATGGCGGCTATAGAAGCGCCGCGAGGCATCATCGACCATGTCACGGTAGCGGTGCCTGCCCCACATATCCTTTAGGAGGAGGAGGTGGGGCTCAATCGCATCGGAAGAGGAGACGCCGCCAAAGCTTTGCCAATAATAGAAAGGGAAGCCCAAATCATCACGGACACAATTATTATTAAAAAATAAAAATAAATAAATAAATAAGGGATGAGAAATAAGTCAAAATTTAATTAATTAATTAATTTAATTTAAAAAAAAAAGGACGAGAGACTGCGATCTTAAATCCAAATTGTGGGAGGGACGGTTTTTTTTTATTGAATTGGGCCCTTGCACTTGCAGTTGCAGCGGTTCGAAGATGCAAACGAGAGGCGAGAGGTTACAGAGAGAGAGAGAGAGAGAGAGAGAGAGAGAGAGAGATGATGCTTATTCATCTTCATTTTAACACCCCCTTACCCCCATTCATTACAGGAATCCCAACACCAGAAAATTACATAACTATGGAAAGACAAACGAAGCCGCCACTTTTTTTTTTTCATTACAAAAAGAAACAACAATATTAAACTCATCGGCCTCAACTCGCTCGCTCGCTCGGCCCCCACGATGTGAGGTTTACAGAGAGAGAGAGAGATGATGCTTATTCATCTTCATTTTAACACCCCCTTACCCCCCACCACCACATTACAGGAATCCCAACACCAGAAAATTACATAACTATGGACAGACAAACGAAGCCAGCTGCTTTTTTTTTATTATTATTATAAAAGAAAACAATATTAAACTTATCAGCCTCAACCCGCTCGCTCACTCACTCGGCCCCCCACGAGGTGGGAATCCAATCCTAGCCCACTGCCGGGACTCATCTTTTACTTTACGCACCGCCTCTCCGAATGTCATTTCTTCTCCGGCGATTATGGCACCCAGCTCCACAGTGACCCGGGCAGTGGGGTCCCACTCAAACTCAGCCCACCAGCTTTGGTCCCCCTAGACCTCGAAGCTTCCCCTCGCGCTGCTCGAGTCCAACGGCAACTTTCTTAGACCAGGGCACTCCCGCACGCGGAAGAGCACCCCTTGCGGAAAAGATAGAGCCTGGTCGCAAATGCTCGTCAGTTTTGGAAGATTAAAGAGACCTAGGTATTCGAGACGTGAGAATAGTCCCGAATCAGCTAATTCCTCCCTTTCAAATCCATCCCCAATGATTCTCTCCATCGAATCGCAGTATGCGACCGATAGTTTCCGGAGCTTGGACACAAGCACGAGCCAGGACAAGTCCGAAAGCCCGCACTCAGGGACCCAAACATCAACGAGATTGGGGAAGCAAAAGTAGTTTGGCGCTCGTCCTATTCCTTGAATTATCTTCATCTCACTCAATTTACAGACATCTAAGTAGATAAAGTCATTCTAAATACGAGAAATCGTCGATTGTCAATACGATAAGTAAGTTATTATGATGCTAGTCAAGTTACCATTTCTATTATCAATGCACGCCTCCTTATGCGTCTCCGTAAATTTGGGGATTGGAATATTTTCTGAGCAGAGGAAGACTCGTGCACGCAGATAGATAAGTCGGTGAGATGTTGCATGCACCTTAGTTCCTCTACCGTCTCTTCTTCCTTCACTAAATAACATCCCCCCGAAAGATTTTGGACTCCCACAGGCTGAACACATTCAACGGTAAGCTTGTGATTGCCCCTGTCGGAATAAGGATGTTTCTTCCCAACATATTGTCCAGTAGCAACCACCGTAAACGAGTCAAGTTCTTGATTTCTTTGGGTAATTCACTAATACCGGTGCCCGACAAGTTCAATTATAGATTGATCAGATTGCAAATCCTTCGGGAAATGACTCGATACGTTCATTGTCGGACAGGTCCAGGACCGTCAGAGCTGTCATCGAGTCGAAAAATCCACTTGGCAAGACAGTCACTTCTGTTTCCCTCACAAATAAAGTTTCGAGCTGCGGACACTGGGATGGTGTATTGTCGATATTTCGAATCCATTTTCCCCATATAGATACTTTCTCTGCTTCCCCCCATTTGGAGATCATCTCCTCGGACATGTCTTCTTCTCTCTCTATCACTAGCCACTTTCTCTCCCTTTGCCCATGGTCACGAGCGATCCACGTCGCCATGTCGCGGATGACATCGTGCATCTTCACATACCGTCGGTCATCATCATCCTCACTTTCCAATAGGCAAGCCCTATTTAACCTCCCCAAGACAGACTCTCCCTGGTCCCGCATACCGTACACATCATTGGTGTCTCTTAGCAAGCCCTCTCCAATCCAGAGTCCAATAAGGTCGTGCAATCTTATGCGGTAATCCTCAGGGAAGAGACAACAGTAAAGGAAGCAACGCTGAAGAGTAAAGTCATTTAATTGATCATAACTGAACTCTAATATGCGGTACACTTCATCCTCCATACCTGATAACTTGTGTGGATATTTCTTGAGCTTTGCCAGCGCATCCTTCCACTCGTGGGGATTGTCTATGCCGGCCATGGCTCGCCCGACAGTAATAAGGGCTAGTGGCAACCCTTTGCACTCTTTGGCAATGTTTTTGCGAGGTCTCGAATTTCTTGATGACAATCTACGAGCGATTTGCCCACGTTCTTCTCGAATAATTCCAGAGCTTCTTTGGGCGTCAAGCACAGTACTTCCAAGGTTTTGTCCGCTCTCATGTGGTCGCATACCGGCTTCAACCGAGTTGTGAGCACTACTTTGGATCCGTCCTCAAGACCAGGACAAGGAACTCCAATTTTGGAAAGGTCCAGCCGCGCCCATAGATCATCAAGCAACAACACAAACTTCTTCCGCTTCAAAGCTTGGCCCAGATGATAGACCCTCTCTTCCCAGGACCATCCTTCCCATTGCTCATCTTTAATGCCCAGCCTTCTCCTTATGGTGTCTTGAATTCTATCTTGATTCACCGGCTTGGACACCACCACCCAAATAACAACATCGAATCCGTTATTTGCGCGTGAAAGTTCCTTCTCGATCTTTCTCATGAGGGTGGTCTTTCCAACACCGCCCGTTCCGTACAACCCAATTACTCCTACTTGTTTTTCGTCCACTACCCATTTCCACACTTCATTAAACTTGGAAATGTCAAGCCCCACGGTCTCGTCCATAGGCATCTCGAGCACCGGAGGAGGAGGCAACGTCAACGTCACAACTCCAAATTCTAATTCCCTAGCTAGGAGCTCTCTCACTTCATTGAGCTTTTGATCGACTCTTTTCCCCAATTTATAACTCGAGCAGCAGTTCGGTGGAAGACAACGACTGAGACATTTAATTTGATCACAGTCCCGGGCTTCTCCAAGAATTTCATCTACTTGACCAACAAGTTCTTGTACCGTGTCTAACCAGTTCGCCACTTCTTCTGTGCGCTGCACACCTCCTCCTCTTTCTTCGCCTTCCACCATTGCCAGCACATCTTTGCTCTTGGCCTTCAGCTTGTCAGTTGTGTTCCGCAATGAGTTGACATTATCTTTCAGATTACAAATGTAGCCCAAAGGTCTACTGGCCAAGCCCCATAAATTGTTGACGAGTTGTAAAAGAGAATTTGCGAATTCCATAGATTCTTTCGAAGATAAGAGATCGATCAAGTATTTAGATGGTAGGAAAGCGAGCGGATGGGTGGTGTTCGATAAGCTCTGCCATATTTATCTCGATTGTTCTGGCCAGCAGACGAACGAAAGAATATCGCAACCTTTTCTTTACTTCAAGAAGAGAAATGAAACGCATAATTCTTTTTCGTTCTTCGGTCGAGCCACAAAGAATCCTTCTGTTCAGAAATGAAATCCACAATCGTCTGAGCCAAGAAAAAGGGAAGGTATCATGACAAGTCTCATTTAGAAGCACCCTAAGGAGCCTTGCGGTTTAGGGTCTGTTTGAGACAAAGAATACATTGCTTAATATGGACCAAGGCAGAGAACATTAGTGACCTATGTTTCTTCCATATAAGGCAATGCTCGCATTCTTCTTCCTGCTTTTGTCTATGGACTGCGTGAAATGTGATCAATCGTGTCCAGAAGCAAAGAATTATTGGATTCCTTTTTCAAGATGCAGAATAATGTAACTTATGAGTAAGCCTTTTAGAAGCTCTCCAATGGAAATTTCACAAATATAATTAGCTGTTTATCTAGTTTTCATAATAGGTTAATTTGGGTAACTATGGAAGTGATCCGCAAAAAGCCTTCTCTAAAACTTACTAGATATTTACATTTTGCTTTTTAATAATCTTCACTTTTATCAATGTAAAATGCTTGAAACCTTTGAAAGTCATCTTACATTGATATCAGATTCGCACATAGTCCTTTCCAAAGTTTTTGAAATCTAAGAAAAAAAATTTAATGAGAAATATATATACTTTTGCCTTTTTAGAAGTCCACCGGCCATCTACGGATATTTCCACTTGCAGGATTGGTGCTACCCAATTTGCAAGCCACAACTCACTTCAAATGTACATGTTATTCTGCAAACTTCAATTATATAACTCAATATTCCTAAAATTGCCCAATCACCCTTTTCGCACTTGTCACTTTTACTTTTATCTTAGAATTATTGAAAAAATGTCTATACTTTTCACAATCGCTATTATTTTAGAATTACCTTATAAAAAATAATTAAAATTTAAACATAAGTTGCATGCAATCAACTAGTATGTTTTCTTTTATTCGTTTGTTAATCCATAAATGTAATGTCTCAAGGATTTTATAATAAAAATATTTTTAAATATATATAGCTTATGGAGAATATAATTAATAAATTAACGTCACACAAATCCATTTAAATTACAGCTAAAATAAATTAAAATATGCATACCACACTAGCGATCTAAGGTCGCTACATAAAATTGAAGTTCCCCAACCTCAGGCAACCTACAATTTAAAGCGAACGGCCAGTTGGTTCTTGTCACAACGCCCATGAGACTCTCTATTGTTTATCCAGACAGACAGAGACGGAGGGGGGTAAATGGAGAGCAACGAAAGATGCCGCTGGGAGGGCTATTGCAGCGACAATCGTATTGGAGAGCTAGCGACGAGGAGATGGGTGGCGGAGATAAGAGGCAAGTAAGGGAGGGAACAAGAGCTATAAGAGTTCGATATCTGGGGATTTGTGTGTAAAATCCTCATAAAGCACGAGGCATTCCAATCAATTTAGAGCAACTGGATATGGTCCACTTACTCTCCAACTGTAGAGAGTTTAAACCGCGAATGCTGACATCGACAATTCACACACACACTAGAAAAGGAGAGAGAGGATGCGGCACGCAAAACATGCTCTATTGTCACCAGACCCAGAGGGGTTTGGTGTACAGGGTGGGTGGGGTCAGGGTCGGAGATGCGGTTGGGATTCAGGTATAAGATCTCTGGTGATCGTTAAACATTAGCAATAAGAGAAAAATAAAACTTGCATTGAGTTATTAAGCAAGCTCTTAAGCAATTCTGGATAATTAAGAACAAATCACTGCTCATATATGGAGTCATCGGACTACAAAGGCGCGTTTAGTAATGTTTTACTTCTCTATTTTTCCGATTCTTACATTTCCTAGAACAAAAAAGAATAAAAATCTATTTGGTAATGCATTTTATTTTTCTGTTTTTGGAATAGAAAAATGGCCAAGAAATAAATTTGGAATAGAAATAAGAAGTAGATTTTTTTCTTCTTCTTTGCTCAAAAAAAAAAAAGAAATAGAAAGGTCCGATCTTCAAGCCACGACCTTAGTTCCTCCTCCATTCTCCGTCGTCTATAGATTGTCTCAAAGCATCGGTCCGCCCATTCCCCCCGGAAATAATAATAAAAATTCATAAAAAATTAAAAAAAGTTCCAAAAATTTCAAAAATTCATAAAAATCTGAAAAATTCTCAGAAAATCCGTAAAAAATCAGGAAAACTCAGAAAACCCATAAAAATTTGCAAACTTCTGAAATTGAAAATATTTAAAAAAAAATCATAAAAAGTTTCTGAAAAATAACAAGACACAAATTTTGGGAAAGTAAAAAATTTTGATAAACTTTTCCCTAAAAAATAAAAAATAAAAATTCACAAAATGGCTTAGAATAAATTAAAAAATTCCGAAAATTCATAAAAATTAGAAAAATTTCAGAAAAATCCCTAAAAAATTAGAAAATTAAAAAATTCCAAAAATTCATAAAAATCAGAAAAATTCTCAGAAAATCCATAAAAATCAGAAAAAACTCAGAAAACCCATAAAAATTTGCAAAATTCCGAAATTGAAAAAATTTAAAAAATTTTCATAAAAAATTTTCTGGAAAATAAAAAGAAACAGATTTAGGGAAAGTAAAAAATTTTAATAAATTTTACCCCAAAAAAATAAAAAAAAAATGCAAAATGACTTAGAATACCCGTGACCACCCACTTTGAATGAAATTTAAATCTTTTTAGGTGCTCGAGTGGTATTTTTGAAGATTCTTTATTTTAGGGATTAAAAGGGTTTTAAACCCCTAAAAAGGATTAGACAAACCAATAAACCATGCTTATTGGTTTTTTTCACTTACAATTTGTACTTATAGTCAAATAAAAGATATAAATTTGAATGCAAAAATTGGGAATAAAATTCTTTTTGGTTGTACTAAAACATTTTCTGTTCTTTTTCTATTCCGTAAATAAAAATTTTGTGCAGATTACTAAACTCATTCTTTTACTCAAAAACTCTTCCAAGAAATAGAAATAGAAAAAATATTTCTAAAAAGAAATTGTTCCTAGAAATAGAAACGTTACCAAATGCGCCCCTAAGTTTCTACACATAACCTAATTGTGAAAACTGTTAAACCGCACATTCTTGGCAAATCAAGATAGACGGCTACTTTCATGAAGCTTTCTAGTAGTAGTTTGATGTTATAGATTAAGTTCAAATGTTCTCTATATGTAGGATAGTCTTGATTTGTAATATGATTAGTAAGCTTTCTCCAAATAAATAACAGAACTAGCCCGGTGATAACTTGGCAAAATGGTTAGATGTATTAGATGATTTCTCGACATCCGCTTATATAGTCAAATACCGTTATTTACCACAAGAAATGAAACAATAATTACCCGTTCAAAGTTATTACGGCTAGTTGAAAGACATATAATTACTAAAACATTAGTGAGTTACTAAATTTGATCAGGAATCCACTTAACTTGAGTTTTACACGTTGATAAATTACTTTAAAAAGTACAAGAAAATTCACTAACCTGATTGAAAGGCGGGTGACGATGGTCCGAGCTTAGTACTTGGCCTGAAAGTCCTTGCTTGATGCCCCTTGTGCTTTAATAAATATAATAATCTGTTAATAAAATAATCGGTCTTAAATGGCATGAGCGAGAAAAACCCAAGATGGAAGTCGATTGCTTAGGTCAACCGAATTTGTGTCTTAGACATTTACTAAGATCAATTTTAATAGCTTAATCCTTAATGAGAACTTACTACTAGAGTGCCAAAGCTAATTAACTCGAAATAACACAATAGTTATTAATATACTCGATAGGTTGCCATCTACTAGACATTTACCAACCTCGACATTCCTAAACATAAAACGCCAATTATTACAAGAAATGAAAACTTACCAATATATCGAAAGTATTACTTATTGAAAAGCAATACAATAGCTACTTATTCATTTTATGCCTTTGAAACTATAAGGTGGATATCAACGGATGTAGAGATCGATAGAACATTAGTAAATTTTGCAGGAGGTTGGTAAAGATTGACATCATGGTGGTAAATTTTAGGTTGATGTACTTATCGTGGGTGATAAGTTCTCAATCCACATAACAAGTGCAGTTTATCAATTGTATGTACAGTGACTTTGCATATTAAACTTAGGGTCAATTGAAGGTTACATTGGCCGTGATAAATAAGTTCAAGATTCATATCCATCGACGTACATATAAAGATGTACAACGTAGTGAAAGATAAGTTCCTCAAAAAGTGTGGACAAATTAAGTTCCTTGATTTTTTTTTATTGAAGACTAAACCAAGATTGGCCAAGGCTTGAATTGGCAGAAGATATAACTCGAAATCTCATGTCAGAAACACAAAAATAGGATCTAATGTTTGCAGTATAATGAAAATTTGAAATTGACTCAAGTGATTAATTAAGATGATTTTTTGTGGGTTCAAGAATCTTGGAACTTTTAATCTTGCTCTGCTTGGTAAGCTGGTATGGAGGCTCTTCCATAACCCTGACGCTTTGTGAGTCAACCTTCTTAAAGGTCTATATTTTCCACATTGTGACTTTCTTGTGGCTGTGAAAGGTGCTAAGGGCCCCTGGGGATGGAGTAGTATTTTGGAGGGAAGGGCGATGATGAATGGAGGGACAGTACGGCAAATAGCTTCTAGAGAGAGATTTATGGTATGGAAGGATAGATGGGGATAATAACGGAGGAAATCAAGCTTATATTGGTTAGTAATTTGGTTGATAATGATTTGAGATGCTGGGATGTGAAGCCTAGCCAAGATTATGTTGCAGCTGAAGATAAGGATACCATTCAACAAATCAAGCATAGTGACATCGGCGAGGAAGAAAAATATGTGGCCTTTTGACAGAAGAGGACAGTTGACAGCTACATCCATTTATGTTTTTGTATAGACTCTAATTTTAAGGAAGGAAGGTCCATCTATCTCAAAGGTGGTGGAGAGCTGTGTGTGGAAATGGATTTGGCCTGTTTATTGTCGCCCAAAGATGATAATGCACTTAGGGAAAATACACTCTTAATGCCTTAGCATCCTATAGCAACCTTTTCAAGAGGAGGATCAGAAATGATGCTGTGTTGTGTGGAGTGGAGGGGACTATGGAACATATTACTCTGTTAAGCCGATGGTCTGAGTGCATCTGGTTTGCTATATTGAATCTGAAAATTAGGAGTAAGTATCGAGTATTGATCTACGGTTTGATAGAATAGGTCAGAATATGGAGGAGAGGAAGCAGATATATCCAACATCATTGCGTTTGTATGTCGGTATCTGTGGAAGGAAAGATGTAATAGTGTGCATAATCATACTATTCCAGATCCTGTTAAGGTGCTTAAGCAGCTGCAGCAAGCTTTAACTGAGTATGTTCACTTGAAGAAGCATATGCAGTAGGACAATCCTGATCAGAGGAAGAGTGAGAAGGAAGATACTAGAGATATTGATTGGAAGAAACCTCGACAAGGTGTCATCAAAATTAATGATATTAGTACTTTTTTTAGAAAAACATAACAAGGTGGCTGTGGGAGTTATTGGTCGAGATTATTCAGGTGCTATAGTGGGTGGTACAGGGTAACCAGTAGCTGCTTCTGATACATAAGAAGTTTGGCATTGAAGGAAGGAGTTCTTTTAGCCAAAGAAAAGCATCGGGGACAGATCATCCCTGACACCGATTCAGAAGTTGTCTTCAAAGCTGTTACGATGCCAAACCAGTTCATGAGATCGCACTATGAACCTGTGGTGCAGCCTTGCAGGATATAAGGGAAAGTTTCCTAGCAACTGGGTGGTCTCACCCCCATTCCATTTACTGAATACATTTAAATATTTTGGTCCAAAAAAAGAAAAAATAGGCCTACTTTTTTGGCCGGAAAGAGAGGTCTACTTTGGTATGTTGGATTATTCTCTCGTTTGGTGTTAGCTCAATTTTTTTAAAGCTCGAGTTCTAGAGTTGAAATTTCATATTTTTGAACTTAACTAATGAAAAGTGCATCAAAACCTTTTGATAAAAGATGCATCCAAACACAAGTTTGAATGTTAGATTATCTCCATTAAGATGCTTATAGAGAGTTTTGGTGCACTTATCCTTTAAATTTTTTTTTAGCTTAATTACCAAAGTTTTATAATATTTGAGTCAAAGTTTCATGTTTTTGATTGTCGTCATCATATTGTCCGAACTTATCAAGTTCCAAGACATAATTTATAAAAAGCCAGTCACATGAAAAAGAATTTAGATGCCTCACCACCGCAGCAGCTCTTGGATGAACCAATCCCTCCAAGTCAAGATGACGGGCTTGATTTCTGCGGCGATAAAGAGGACCTTATCGACCAGATCTTTGAAGAGCATATCCTCTCGTTTCGATTGCTTGTTCCGTAGTAGGTGAATCAAGAGAGAGCTTCTGCTTCTGGCCCCTAAACGGTCGCGCGAGGAACCCGTCTTTATACAGGCACTAGAGGGATTGCCCGAAAGCTCCGCCTGTTTGCCCTGTAACTTGTCCTCTCTGGTTATATGGAATTGAACTAGAAAATAATGCGTCCAGAGGAAAGAATAAGAGATCCAAAAAATAGGAGTATGTAGATGGTAGGAAAGCGGGCGGATGGGTGCTGTTCGATAAGCTATGCTATATTTATCTCGATTGTTCTGGTTAGCAGACGAAGGAAAGAATATTAGAACCTTTCCTTTACTTCGAGAAGAGAAAGGGAACTATAATTCTTCTCCTTTCTCCGTCCGGGTCGAGCCGCAAAGAATCTTTCTGTCCAGAAAAGAAATCCACAAACGTTGGAGCCAAGAAAACAGGGATGGTATCATTACTAGTCTCATTTAGAAGCACCCCGAGGAGTATGAACTAAGGCAAAGAATATCAGTGACCGATGTTTCATCCATACGAGGCAATGCTCGCGTTCTTCTTCCTGCTTTTGTCTGTGGACTGCGTGGAATGTGATCAATGGTGTCCAGAAGCAAAGAATCACTATTTTTTTTTATACAAGCATAGAATTATTCGATTAATGGGATTGAGGGTCAGCCTTTTAGAAGCTCTCCCATGGAAATTTCACAAACTTAATTAGCTGTTTATACGGTTTCCATAGCTCGACAATCTGAGTAACTATCGATGCAAGCAAAGAATTATTCGATTAATGTGATTGAGGGTCAGCCTTTTAGAAGCTCTCCGATGGAAATTTCACAAACTTAATTAGCTGTTTATATGGTTTCCATAGTTCGACAATTTGGGTAACTATCGAAGCAATCCACAAAAAGCCTTCTCCAATACTTATTACAATCAGAGTTTATTTAGTGTTTGCCTATTATTTTTTTTTAACATATTGCGGCGCGTACCCGAATTCATTTTTATTAATGTAAAAAAAAATACTTGAAACCTTCGAAAGTGATCTTACATTGATATGTAGATTCACAAGTGACCTTACATTGATATATAGATTCGCTGCGTACAAATTTCTCTCAAGTTTTTGAAATTTTAAATATTAATGGGAAAAGCAAAAAAATATTACTTTTGCCTTTTTGGGAGTCCATCGGCCATCTACGGATATTTCGATTTGCAAGGTTGGTGCTATCCAATTTGCAAGTCCCAACTCACTTCAAATGCATATGACATTCGGCAAACGTAGTAAAACATATGACTCAATATTCTTAAAATTGCCCCTTCACCCTTTTCGTACTAGCCACTTTTAATTCTCTCTTAGAATTATTGAAATAATGTCTAACATTTTGCACAATCGTTATTATTATACAATTACTCTATCATAAATAATTAAAATATAAGCATAAGTTGCATGCAATCAACAACAAAGTTTTTTTTATTCATTTGTTACTCCATAAATTTCATCTCATGCATTTTATAATAGAAATATTTTTAAACATATATAGCTTATAAAGTAACGTCACATAAACCCACTTAATTTACAACCAAATTAAATTAAAATCTGAATGTTAAGAAGATAAGGTTGCAATTTGAAGTGTGAGATTATTTCCTCATTATATTTAAATTGTAAATTGACAAGAACCAAAATATTTGGATAAATTATTTCTTTATTAAGTTTAAATTTACAAATAGAAAGAACAAAAGAAAATTGAAAGTAAACTAATATAAATTCATTTTATTGCTAGTTCAAGAAGAATCTTTGAAAATTAAACAAGTAATAACATATCCTATTGATGAAATAAACTTGTTATAATCTTCGGTATGATGATATTTTTATACGGGAGAAAAGTTAATAATGAATATTTATCGAGAAAGAAAGTACACGTCAACGAAGACAACAATAAGCCTTTATTGATAAAATTTTCATTATTAACATTAAAAAATGTACGTTATCGACAATAAGCCGTTTATTCGTTCATTGTTCTACAGCTTTGCTTACCAAGGTTTATTTGCCAACCAAGTCTCATTTAATTTAAATTTATCGACTCTTAATTAAATAATGTTATCTTCTTAATAAATGAAACGATACAAACCTATAAAAAAAAAGTTGTTACCGAATAGTCGAAAAACATAATTACTAAAACATTAGGGGATACTAAATTTCATTAAAAATTAACTTAGCTTGAGTTTTACACGTAAATAGCATCATTTATAAAAGTACAAGAAAACTCACTAACCTGAATAAAGGGTGGGTGACGAGCTTGATGCCCCTCGTGAATTAATAAATATAATAATCACTTCAATAAAATAATCGGTCTTAAATGGCATGAGCAAGCCAAGTCCAAGAAGGAAATCGTTAGCTGAGGTCAACCGAATTTGTGTTTGGGGCATATTGGGCAGGGACGAAAAGTTTTAGTTCTTGAGGAGGCTTCTACAGTTTAGGTACACAAAAAGATCTTCAGAAATTCTGCTGTAGTCGTTCTGCACGTAAACATAATGGTAAGACATATTCTTGGTGCAGTTCACTCTCAAGGTAATTGGCCGCATGATGATCATGAGCTTAGAACCGAAAGGCGAAGAGCAGGAGAAATTCTGATCCGATTTCAAAATAATTTCCTCCGCATTCGCTTCCTTGCCATTTAAATTGCCAGGAACCGCATTTCGTCGTGGAATTCAGGTAATTCCTTTTTTTTTTTTTCATATCCTCGGAATATACTCGCGATGGAACGGAAGACTTCGTTGAGTAGCTTTCCTAATGTAACGTTTCGATGAAATCAGGCTCGGGATAGGATGTATATAGCATGTTGGAAAGAGAAGGACAAGGCTTCCAAAACGATTTCCTGGAGTCCCTGATAATCAAGCACAGCAAAGCGGCGGACGGAGAAGCCGACAAAGAGAAGCTAACCGACAAGCAAATGAAGGACAATGTACTAACTCTTCTAGTTGCTGGTCATGACACCGCCACTGCTGCTCTGACTTGGCTCATAAAATTCCTCGGAGAGAACCCTCGAGATCTGCAACGGCTAGGGTACTCCCATTTCGCCGATGAGCTCTGTTAAATTGAAACCATCACCTAAGAATGCTGAAGAACGGGTTGCGTGCTTCGTATGCAGGAAGAGCATACGGAAATTCAAGCGAGTGGCAAGGGTGGAGCGAATCTTTCTTGGAGCGAAGTTAATAACATGCCTTATAAAGCTAAAGTAACCAAGACATTAACTCTATCACCCTAATTACCCTGCTGAAAACGGGAAGATGTAGAAATTTTTTTGTCCTTGGTATTTCAGGTAATAAGTGAAACTCTAAGGAGAGCCACGATATTACCTTGGTTCTCAAGGAAAGCTGCTCAGGATTTTGAGATTGATGGAATGCATCCCGATAAAAAGACCTAACATGCTGTTCAGAAATATGCAATATCAAGATGCTTACTAATACTAGCTCTTGGTCTTTTACAGGATATGAGATCAAGAAAGTTTGGTCGGTGAACCTGGATGTTGTTTCTATTCACCATATCCCGGAAGTTTTCCCCTCAACCAGAAGTTTTCAACCCTTCCAGATTTGATGTAAGCTCCTTTCTGTCGCTATGTTATATAGCCCACATTTTCATTTCTAATTTCCAGCTGAAATTTTTTTATTGATCTCAGGAACCTTTGAAGCCTTTCAGCTTCCTTGGATTCGGTAGTGGTCCACGTATGTGCCCGGGGATCAATCTGGCGAAGCTGGAGATATCTATTTTCATTCATCACTTGGCGTGCAGATACAAGTAAGAAGAGAAAATGCTCATTTTGACAAACAAAGTCTCATCTTCCTGCCATAACATGTTGATTGCCATCTAACATGTCAACCAGCCAAGGGGACAACCTTTCTTAAGCTATAATCTTCTTAATAAATGAAGCAAAAAAAGAAAAGAAAAAGAAAAAGAAAAAGAAACGATATGGTTGATATGTTCCTGTCAGAGACTATGCTTGATTAATTTCTCAAGCGTTTATTGTGAGTGTAGAACTTGTTCTGACAAACTTAATCTTCTTGACGGGTGGACTCCTCTGGAGATAGATGACTCAGTCCAGCCTACTCTGGTAAGGATGCCCAAGAACAAGTATCCAGTTCTCGTTAAGCCACTATAGATGTATTTGTTGCGTCAATGCAATACCAATATGCTAGAATGACAAACTCACTGGGTAATGTAGCCATAAGCGAATGCTTGCCCGGGAGCACATTGTATGACTGAGAAAATGAGAAATAAGAATGTCTGAAGCAGTTTACGTTCTTCTTGACTTGGTCTATTTCTTGCTGAATAACTACCTTTTGCTACAATCCTATTACTCTGGCCTGTTAATCAACAAATGCAACTTCAAGCAGCTTAATTGCAGAGAGTGGACAGATAAGTAAAGATTGGTGATATGTCTTTTGTTTATGAAAGTTAATCCAATTGATGCACGACATAAGCAAATAGGAGAGCGTGGCCAGTTCACCATGGAGAATAAAGGTGCTAAAGATATTCGAAATCAGCATACTGAAGTTTGAATTCCGTATTGCCTTGAATCAGACAGAAATGGAGAACTCCAGAAGGATAGTTCCTGAAACCCGATACAAATGTCATGTCAGCTCCAGCTCTAGCCCCCTTAAATTGGTTGGTGGTGCATAACACATTGCATACCTTAGGTAGAATGAATAAGTAAGTACTATCGGCCTTAATAACAACAGTTCAGATGCTAGATCCCTTCAAACGATGACAATGCACCCAAGCAATGCAAAAGGAACCAGATTTGGACTGCAACTTCCTGAGAATACAAGCAGTGTTCCAAATCTCACGGGTAAAAGGTGGGCCTCACAAGGATCTTTAGAGCGAGATGAGAAGATCCGGATTTTCTATTACTTGTGAATGATACCAATGAGAGGAGGGATTCCTATATATACAAATACTCTCTTATTCATATCCGTAGATCTCCCTACAATCTAAACATGGAGGTTCAATTTCCCAATCTATCAACTACCTGCATTAATTACAAGAATTCTCCATAACGGTGTATATTTCCCATATTGCTCATCCCTAGTAATATTCTAGAGAATTCGAGAAACTCTAAAAGGCTTGCCCGGTCTTTCCGATATCACGGTCCTTTGTACCTTGAAAACCTATGGACCGTGACACATAGAACCATCACTCATAGAAGTAAGTTTCTACGGCCAAGCCCTCCCTCAAAATTGGGAAGACACTTCAGACCAAGCCACTCTAGCTCCCCTGGCATTAGTTGATATGACTTTTCGCAAAGATGCAGAGCATCTCATCACAACAGCCTTGATCACTTTCGTAGGCAAAAGAAACATCTTACTCCAATACTTCACCATACCATAAACCACCGGTTTCACCTTTTGCTATTTCCCTGCAAAACTCAAATGCTTGACAGTCCAGGCTTCCATTGTGATTGGTGAATGAAAATAAAACTAGTAGACTAAGAAGGATGACATCAGTTATATGTCATGTATCAAGCCATCGTCGGAGCCGATTAAAATTGCGGCCAGACTGCAAATGGCAGGACAAGAATAACGACAGTCGCTAGATTATAGTTTCTTCCTTGAATTTCGACGAACAGGGAATGGAAGCAATCCAGCACTTAATTAAACTTCTTCTCAGACTGAACGCTAAGCATGCTAAACAGAATAATCTCTTCACCTGTTTAGGGAGCAAAAAACAACTAGGTATGAAATATATTATCAGCTGGATAGTATTTGTCAGCTGAGAACCTTCACTGGAGTCGTATAGACAGTGAAAGGACAACGGCCTTTCTCCTAGAGAAAGCAAGCAGACATTTTGTAGGCTAGCCCAAAATAGAATAAAAATGGGGATAAAGATGGAGTAGATGGCATGGAACAGGTCCTGTTAGAATCAGGAACCGAGGACAGTGTCGATCCCATTGTCGCGGGAAATTCTTTGTCTTTATATACATCGCCACTGAGATAATCGATCGAGCTTGAATCTCCAGCAACCGGTCTCTTTGATGAGGGTGGAGATGGGAGAAGTGGGCTGATTCGCGATAGTTCAGTCTGAGCATTCGCTGCTTACCCATTGTCTCCATTATCTGTTGACCACCTGCAACAATGTGAATACTACATGATGAGACGTGGAAATTTGCATCAAGGAACAAACTTCAACTGCTGCAGGGTCTGATGTTTCCCTTATTCAAACAGAGTATAGGGTGTCGTTCAGCATAGAATCCTCCATAAGATCACAGAAGTCAACATCAGAGATCTCAAAACTGACATTCAAGAAAATTACTTTTCTCTGTCACAAAGAGACTTTCTTCTACGAGTATGAGTGTGTGCATGCTCTATTGCCAATGTTTTCAAACGGAAGAATATAGCACATTTCAACACAAGGGTGCAGGCAAAACAAAACCAGGTCGGTGTCTAGGGAAGCAACAGAGTAAGTGCGGAAGAAAATAGGAATCTCCATATCAATGTGATGTTAGCAAGTCATCATCACTTCCCACAATCGTAGAAATTTGTGCCTGACCATGTTTCTAAAAGGCATATACCAGAGCCCCTATGGTCTTTATCTAAGTTACCAAAAGCAACTCAAAGAAAGTGTGGCATATCTGTTCTGTAGAACCAGTCGTATCAGATGAAACTGTCACATGATGGAAGCTCGAGAGCAACTGAAAGTGAAAATAAAATTTTACCTGAACACCATATCCAAAAAAGGAATGCAGAACATTCACCTGTGAGCTAGCTGGGCAAAATCATCTTCAGATTCACCATCCTCATGATTCACACTCGCTGGTGCCAAAGCCGGGGGGGTTTCTGTCACTTCTGCTTTGGTCAGTGGAGTACCTTTGGCCACAATGTTATCATGTTGACAACGAGCACGCCGCAAACTAGCATTCAATGCCAATCCCAGCCACAGAAGTTCCTCGTCTCTGAAGGTCAGTAGAGTGCGCAACTAGGGGTACAATATCTAACCGCAAAAGGTTGGATGATTTATTTTCTTTATTGAAGTTCTAACGCTGTGTAATTCGGATGAAGCACGGCACGCTCTCGATAAAAACGACACTGATCGACAAGGTGAACAATTACTTCTTGCTTCAAAGCCTGCCACCATGTCCACAATCATTGATTAAGATTCAGAACGTAACGTCAAAATCCAACTCAATCTGCACTGAAGACTGCAAAAGTTTACTAAATAAGCTACATAGAACATCATAACCGAAAAGGCATCTTCCCAAAGTGCAAAAAATCAAGTCTGCAAGCGAAAGGAGAAACGGGACACATGCATGGACAGCATAGCCCACCTTATGAGCTTATTCACGGACTTGGGTTGTGTGTTCAGCCAAAGGTTTTAGAGCTAGGAAGACAAATTGATATTAGTAGACCTGATAGGATTGTCAGATAAAAACACGAAATAGCAGAATATAAGAAGCCTCTGCCCCGGTAGTCTTCGGCTCATCCCTCTGAATCATAATTTCCCATTACTGAATGGATGAGGCCACTGCTGGCGAGTACTGCCCAGCCTCTTCTACCACCGAAGGAAGGACCACCATCCGCTCAAGAGCTGAGTCGGAGGCTGCTTCGACCTTCAGTGGGAATGTCAAAGGGAAGTTGTTCCTGGTCCACCGAGAATCGACTGATGAAAAGGACTCGGTCAAAAACTCTTGAAACACCCTCTCTCTCTCTCTCTCTGTAGTATGCCCTCCACTCCACGCAAAGCCCTTGCCCCCACGATCTCCGCGGTTACCGCCATTACTGCTGGCCTCGATAATGATGCTCTCTCTCTCTCTCTCTCTCTCTCTCTCTCTCTCTCTCTAAGCTACATCTTCTGGACATTGACAAGCTTAGTCATCGAAGGCGAGAACGCCTCTGAATCTAGAAGCACGACCGTCGTGCCCCCAAATCGAAAGCAGGGAGGGGGGGCTCAATCGCATCGGAGGAGGAGACGCCAAAGCTTTGCAAAGAGAGAAAGGGAAGCCCCAATCATCATCACGGACATAATTATTATTATCATTAAAAATAAAAATTAAGGGATGAGAAACTTGTCGAAATTTAATTATTAAAAAAAAAAAAGGACGAGAGACGGTGATCTTAAATCCAAATTGTGGGAGGGACCGGTTTTATTTATTGAATTGGGCCCTTGCAGTTTGCAGCAGTTGCAAGATACAAACGAGAGGCGAGGTTACAGAGAGAGAGAGAGAGAGAGAGAGAGATGCTTATTCATCTTCATTTTAACACCCCCTTACCCCCACATTACAGGAATCCCAACACCAGCAAATTACATAACCATGGAAAGACAAACGAAGCCGCCACTTTTTATTATTATTATTATTATTATTATTATAATAAAAAAAACAATATTAAACTCATCGGCCTCAACTCGCTCGCTCACTCACTCGGCCCCCCGCGAGGCAGGAATCCAATCTTGGCCTCGAAATGATAGGGCTCATCTTTCAATTTGCGCACCGCCTCTCCGAATGTCATTTCTTCTACGAGGCTCTCGCTATCCAACTGCAAAGTGACCCGGGCGGTGGGGTCCCACTCAAACCCGGCCCACCACTCTTTTGGTGCTCCGACCTCGAAGCTTCCCCTCGCGCTGCTCGAGTCCAACGGCAACTTTCTTAGACCAGGGCACTGCCCCACACAGAAGAGCACCCCTTGCGGAAAAGATAGAGCCTGGTCGCAAATGCTCGTCAGTTTTGGAAGACTATAGAGATATAGGATTTCGAGACGTGCGAATAGTCCCGAATCAGCTAATTCCTCCCTTGCAAATCCATCCCCAATGATTCTCTCCATCGAATCGCAGCTTACGACCATCAACGTCCCGGAGCTTCGGAGCATGCACGAGCCAGGACAAGTCCGAAAGCCCACACTTGTTGACCCAAACATCAACGAGATTGGGGAAGCAAGAGCAGTTTGGCGCTCGTCCTATTCCTTGAGTTATCTTCATCTCCTCAGCTTGGTACAATAATATAGATAAAGCGTGTCTAAATGCGAGAAACCGTCGTTGCTTTGGTGAGTAAGTTATTACGATACTGGTCAAGTTACCATTCCTATTATCAATGCACACTCTCCTTACGCATCTCCGTAAATTCGGGGATTGGAGTATTTTTGAGCAGAGGAAGACTCGTGCATGTTGATAGATAAGTCGGTGAGATGTTGCATGCACCCTAGTTCCTCTACCGTCTCTTCTTTCTTCACTAAACCACGTTCCTTCAAATAGACTGTGCACTTCCATAGGCTGAACACATTCAACGGTAAGCTTGTGATTGCCCCTGTCGGAATAAGGATGTTTTTTTCAACATATTGTCCAGTAGCAACCACCGTAAACGAGTCAAGTTCTTGATTTCTTTGGGTAATTCACTAATACCGGTGCCCGACAAGTTCAAGTATCGTAGATTGATCAGATTGCAAATCCCTTCGGGGAATGACTTGATATATTTGTTGTCGGACACGTTCAGGACCGCCAGACAAGCCGTCATCGAGTCGAAAAATCCTTTTGGCATGAACGTCACTCTTGTTTCCCTCACAAATAAAGTTTCAAGCTGCGGACACTGGGATGGTGTATTGTCGATATTTCGAATCCATTTTCCCCATATAGATACTTTCTCCGCTTCCCCCCATTTGGAGATCATCTCCTCGGACATGTCTTCTTCTCTCTCTATCACTAGCCACTTTCTCTCCCTTTCCCCATGGCCACGAGCGATCCACGTCGCCATGTCGCGGATGACATCGTGCATCTTTACGTACTCTCCATTTGAATCAAGCCCGCTCTCCAATAGGCAAGCCCTATTTAAATCCCCCAAGACGGACTCACCCTCGTCCCGCATACTGTATACATCATTGGTGTTTCCTAGCAAGCCCTCTCCAATCCAGAGTTCAATAAGCTGGTTTGTATTTATAGGGTAATCCTCAGGGAAGAGACAACAGTAAAGGAAACAAGCCTGCCGGGTAGAGTCATCTAAGCTATTATAACTGAACTCTAGCATGTGGTACACTTCCCCCACCATACCTGGCAGCTTGTGTGGTTTGTTCCTCAGCGTTGTTAGCGCATGCCTCCACTCACGAGGATTGTCTTTTCCGGCCATGGCTCGCCCGACGGTAATAAGGGCTAGTGGCAACCCTTTGCACTCTTCGGCAATGTCCTTTGCGAGGTCTTGAATTTCTTGATGACAATCGACAAGCGATTTGCCGACGTTCTTCTCGAATAATTTTAGAGCTTCTTTGGGCATCAAGCACTGTACTTCCAAGGTTTTGTCGGCTTCCATTTGGTCGCATACATGCTTCAACCGAGTTGTGAACACTAGTTTGGATCCATTGTTGGGACTAGGATGAGGAACTCCGATATTCGAAAGGTCTAGCCTCCGCCATACATCATCAATCAACAACACAAACTTCTTCCGGGTCAAAACATGGCATAGATGATCCACCCTCTCTTCTTGGGACCATCGATCCCACATCTCATCTTGAATGTGCAGCCTTTTCCTTATGACATCTCGAATGCTATCTTCGTTCACTTGCTTGGACACCACCACCCAAATAACAACCTCAAATCCAGGATTTGCATGTGAAAGCTCCTCGTTGATCCTTTTCATGAGGGTGGTCTTTCCCACACCGCCCGTTCCGTATAACCCAATCACTCCCACTTGTTTTTCGTCCACTAGCCATTTCCACACTTTATTAAGGGAAATATCAAGCCCCACCGTCTTGTCCATAGGCATCTCGAGCACTTGAGGGGGAGGCAGTGGTGACGTGAAATCGCTAAATTTTTCTTTCTCATGTTGGAGCTGTCTCACTTCGTTGAGCAATTGATCGACTCTTTTCCCCAATTTATAACTCGACCAGCAGTTCCGTGGAAGACAACGACTAAGACATTTGATTTGGTCACGTTCCACGGCTTCCCGAAGAACTTGATCTACTCCACCGACAAAGTGTTGCGCCTTGCCTAACCAGCTCGCCACTTGATTCGTGCGCCGCGCACGTGTTTCTTCTTCTTCACGTTCCACCCTTGCCTTCACATCTTCGCTCACGGCCTTCAGATTTTCATTTGCTTCATCCAACGAGCGGACATTATCTTTCAGATTATAAATGTAGCCCAAAGGTTTACTGGCCAAGGCCCATAAACCTTTGACGATTTCTAAAAGAGGACTTGCGATTTCCATAAATTCTTTCCTAGACAACAGATCGGAAAATCGACTATTTAGATGGTTGGAAAGGAAGGGAATGGGTGGAGTTCGATAAGCTCTGCTATATTTATCTCGATCATTCCAGTTAGCAGACAAAGGAAAGAATATGGGAACCTTTTCTCCACTTCAAGAAGAGAAATGGAGCTATTTTTCTTCTTCTTGTTTCTTGGTCGAGGACGACCTGCAAAGAATTTTACCGTTCAGAGATGAAAATCCACAAGCGTTTGAGCCAAGTAAGAAAGAAAGAAGGTATCATGACTAGTCTCATTTAGAAGCACCCTGAGGAGTATGAAGTAAGGCAAAGAATATCAGTGACCAATGTTTCTTCGATATGAGGCAATGCTCATGTTCGATCCCTTTTTAAGATTCAAAATAATGAGTCAGCCTTATAGAAGCTCTCCAATGGAAATTTCCCAAATTTAATCAGCTGTGTATTTAGTTTTCATAATTCGACAATTTGGGTAACTATCGCAGTGATCTTCAAAATGCCTTCTCTAATACTAATTAGAATTACAGTTTGTTTAGTTTTCACTATTTGTTTCTTAAAAATCTTACGGCGTACCCGAATTCACTTTTATTAATGTAAAATGCTTCAAAACCTTTGAAAGTCATCTTACATTGATATAAATATTCGCATATAATCTTCTCTGAAGTTTTTGAAATTTAAAAAAAAAATTAATGATTAAGTTAAAAAAAGATTTTGTTCATGCATTTTTAGAAATCCACCGGCCATATACGGATATTTCCATTTGCAGGATGGGTGCTACCTAATTTGAAAGTCACAGCTCACTTCAAATGTACATGTCATTATGCAGACATCAATATTCTTAAAATTGCCTTGTCACCATATTCATACTGGTCACTCTTACTTCTCTCTCAGAATTATTTAAATAATGTCTAGCATTTTCAAAATCCTTAATATTTTACAATTACTCTATCATAAATTATTAAAATCTAAACAGAAGTTGCGGGCAATCAACAACTATGTGTTCTTTTATTCATTTGTTACTCCATAAATTTAATGTCTCATGGATTTTATAATAAAATTATTTTTAAATATTTTTAGCTTATGAAGAATATAATTAGTAAAGTAACATCACATAAATCCATTTAATTTACGACCAAATTAAATCAAAATATGAATGTTGAGAAGATAACATTGCAATTTGAAGTGTGGAATTGTTTCCTCATTACTTTTTGAATTGTAAATTGCCAAGAACAAAAATAGTTGGACAAATTATTTCTTTATTAAGTTTAAATTTACAAATAGAAAGAACAAATGAAAATTGAAAGTAAACTAATATAAATTCGTTTTTATTGCTAGTTCAAGAAGAATCTTTGAAAATTAAACAACTAATAACATATCTTATTGATGATAAAATAAATTAGAATTTCACTTAGCTCGAGTTTTACACGTTAATAATCGGTTTAGATGGCATGAGCGAGCTAAACCAAAGAAGGGAATCGTTTGCTTAGGTCAACCAAATGTGTGTTTAGGGCTTATTGGGCTTGGACGAAGTAAAAATTTATAACTTTATGAAGCACGATGATTACTCTTTACAATTTAATAATCAGTCTCAGACATTCACTAAGATCAACTTTAATAGCTGAATCGCAAATGAGAACTTACTACTAGAGTGCAAAAGCTAATTAACTCAAAATAACACGATAGTTATTAATAGAGTGGATAAGTTGCCGAGTCTACTGGACATTTACCAACATCAACATTCATAAATGCAGAATGCTACTTTTTACGAGAAATGAAAATTTACGGATCTATATTGAAAATATTACTTATTGGAAAGCAATACAATAGCTACTTTATACATTTTATACCTTTGAAACTATAAGTTGGATATGGGCGAACGTAGAGATCGACGGAACATTAATAAATTTTGCAAGATGTTGGTAAAGATTGACATAAAGGTAGTAAATTTTAGGGGGAAAATTGTCAAAAAAGTTATGAAACTGTTGCACTTTTGTCAATTCAGTTCTAAATCTTTTAATTGAGCCAATTGAGTCCTAAACCTTTTCATGTTTTGCAAATTGAGTCCATCCGGTTTATGACTTTTTGGATAATTTTCTCAAATTTTAGGTTGATGTACTCATCGTGGGGGATAAGTTTGCAATCCACACAATAAGTGCAATTTATCAGTTGTACGTACAGTGACTTTGCATACTAAACTTAACAAAAGGTTACATTGGCCATGATAAATAGGTTTGAAATTCATATCCATCAACATTCGTTTTGAAGATGTGCGACGTAATGTAAGATTAGTTCCTCATAAAGTATGGATAAATTTAACATGTGCAAAAATTTAAGTTACTTGATTATTTATTGAAGACTAAACTAAGATCGACCAAGGCTTTAATTAGCGAAAGATATAACTCGAAATCTCGTTTTAGAAGCACAAAAATAGGATCTAATTTTGCAGTACAATGAAAATGGTGAGATTGACTAAAATGAGATTCCTATAAAAGATTTTTTTGTGGGTTTTTTAAGTATCTTCAAACTTTTAATCTAGCTCGGCTTGCTAAGCTGGTATGGAGGCTCTTTCATAACCCAGATGCTGTGTGGGTTAAGCTTCTTAAAGGTCTATATTTTCCAAATCGTGACTTTCTTGAGGCTGCGAAAGGTGCTACGGCCTCTTGGGGATGGAGTAGTATTTTTGAGGGAAGGGATATTATGAATGGAGGGACAGTATGGCAAATAGCTTCTAGAGATAGAGTTAAGGTATGAAAGGATAGATGGGGATAACAAAGGAGGAAATCAAGCTTATATTGGGTAGTAATTTGGTTAATAATGATTTGAGATGCTGTGATGTGAGGCCTAGCCAAGATTATGTGCAGCTGAAGATTAGGATGCCATTCAACAAATCAAAGCTTAGCGATATCAGCGGTGAAGAAAAATATGTGTGGCCTTTTGACAGAGGATGGTCGACAATGATATCTGTGTATGTTTTTGTAAAGGAGTTATATTTTAGGAAGGAAGGTCCATCTATCTGAAAGGTGGTGGAGAGCAGTGTGTGTGTGTGTGGAAACTACACTCTTAGTGCCTTAGCATCCTATAGCAACCTTTTCACGAGGAGGATCAGAAATGATGCTAATTGTGTGTTTTGTGGAGAGGAAACTGTTGAACATATTATTCTGTTATGCCCGAAAATCTGAGTGTATCTGGTTTGCTATGTTGAATATGAAAATTAGGAGGAGGAAGTGTCGAGTATTGATTTATGGTTTGATAGAATACGTCAAGATATGGAGAAGAGGAGTGGAGACAAAGCAGCTATTTCCACGATCATTGCTTTTGTATGTTGGTATATGTGGAAGGGAAGATGTAGTAGTGTGTACAAGCATACTATTCACAGACCCTGTTAAGGTGCTTAAGCAATCGCAACAAGCTTTAACCGAGTATGTTCACTTGAAGAAGCATATGCAGTAGGACAATCCTGATCAGAGGAAGAGTGAGAAGGAAGATACTAGAGATTTTGATTGGAAGAAACCTTCACAAGGTGTCATCAAAATTAATGATATTAGTAGTTTTTTAGAAAAACATAACAAGGCGGCTGTGGTAGTTATTGGTCGAGATTATTTAGGTGCTATAAAGGGTGGTACAGGTTAACCAGTTGCTGCTTCTGATATATAAGAGGTTAGCACTGAAGGAGGGAGTTCTTTAAGCCAAAGAAAAGCATTGGGAACAGATCATCCCTGACACCAATTTAGAAGTTGTCTTTAAAGCTATTACGATGCCAAACCAGTTCATGAGATTGCACTGTGAACCTGTGGTGCAGGATATAAGGGAAAGTTTCCTAGCGATTGGGTAGTGTCACCCCCATTCCATTTAGTTGACTTGCTTTTGTACGATTTTAAAACTCGACCTCTGCGATTTTGAGGTTGCTGTTATATCTTCGACA
Organism: Syzygium grande; assembly: GCA_024733475.1. Classification (NCBI taxonomy): domain Eukaryota; kingdom Viridiplantae; phylum Streptophyta; class Magnoliopsida; order Myrtales; family Myrtaceae; genus Syzygium; species Syzygium grande. Next base: position 25,303,534 of record JAMXDD010000006.1, on the reverse strand, counting down.
ATTTATTGAATACATTCAAATACTTTGGCTGAAAAAAAAAAATAGGCCTACTTTTTTTTTTTGGCTAGAAAAAGAGGCCTACTTTGTTACACTGCATTATTCTCTCGTTTGATATTAGCTCAATTTTTTTAAAGCTTGAGAGCTATAGTTGAAATTTCATATTTTTTATCTTAACTAATGAAAAGTGTATCAAAACCTTTTGCTAATAGATGCATCCAAACACAAGTTTGAATGTTAGATTATCTCCATTAAGATACTTACAGAGAGTTTTGGTGCACTTATCCTTTAAATTTTTGTTAGCTTAATGACCGAAGTTTTGTGATATTTGAGTCAACAATTTATGTTTTTGATTGCCATCATCATATTGGTCTTAATTCGAACAATAGAGAGAAAATTGAAATCTCATATATTTTTTTGGTTTTGATTTTATCCAAAATTTAATTCTTTGTTCATGTCTATCGAGTTGAACTTGAATTAAAGGATTCGGGCATGATTCAACTTTAGATGACAACAACCACTAAGCTCTAGGGACTGAAGACTGCATTACTTGGTAATGCCTATACGGATAACAAATCATGGAGACATCAAAAGCCACGACTCAGCTATTGTCCGAACCGATCATGTTTTCCAAGACATGATATATAAAAAACCAGTTACAGAAAAAGAATTTAGATGCCTCACCACCGCAGCTCTCGGACGAACCAATCACTCCAAGTCAAGATGACGGGCTTTGATTTCTGTGGCGATGAAGAGGACCTCGCTCTTGCAAAATCGGCCAGATCTTTGAAGAGTATATCCTCTGGTTTCACTTGCTTGTTCCGTAGCAGGCGAATCAAGAGAGAGCTCCTGCGTCTCGCCCGCTAAATCGTCACGCGAGGGACCGGTCTCAACATAGGAACTAGAGGGATTGCCCGAAAGCTCCACCCGTTGCTCTGTAACTTGTCCTCTCTGGTTATATGGAATTGAACTAGAAAATAATGCGTCCAAAGGAAAGAATAAGAGATCGAAAAAATAGGAGTACGTAGATGGTAGGAAAGCAGATGGACGGGTGCTGTTCGATAAGCTATATGCTATATTTATCTCGATTGTTCTGGCTAGCAGGCGAAGGAAAGAATATCGGAACCTTTCCTTTACTTCGAGAAGAGAAATGTAACTATAATTCTTCTCCTTTCTTCATTGGGGTGGAGCCGCAAAGAATCTTTATGTTCAGAAATGAAATCCACAATCGTTTGAGCAAAGTGAAAAGGAAGGAAGGTATCATGATTAGTCTCATTTAGAAGCACCCTGAGGAGTATGAACTAAGGCAAAGAATATCGGTGACCTATGTTTCTTCGATACGAGGCAATGCTCACGTTCTTCTTCCTGCTTTTGTTTATAGGCTGCGTCGAATGTGATCAATGGTGTTCAAAAGCAAAGAATTACTATTTTTTGGATAGAAGCAAAGAATTATTCGATTAATGTGATTGAGGGTCAGCCTTTTAGAAGCTCTTTGATGAAAATTTCACAAACTTAATTAGCTGTTTATTTGGTTTCCATAGTTCGGCAATTTGGGTAACTATCGAAGCAATCCACAAAAAGCCTTCTCTAATACTTACTACAATCAGAGTTTGTTTAGTGTTTGCCTTTTGCTTTTTTTAAAATCTTGCGGCGTACCCGAATTCACTTTTATTAATGTAAAAAAATACTTAAAACCTTCGAAAGTGATCTTACGTTGATATATAGATTCACGTATAATTTTCTCCATAGTTTTTGAAATTTAAATAATATTTTAAATATTAACAGGAAAAGCAAACAGATATTACTTTCGCTTTTTCAGGATTCCATCGGCTATATATGGATATTTCGATTTGCAAGGTTGGTGCTAACCAATTTGCAAGTCCCAACTCCCTTCAAATGCATATGTCATTCGGCAGACATAGTAAAACATATGACTCGATATTCTTAAAATTGCCCTGTCACCCTTTCTGTGCAAGCCACTTTTAATTCTCTCTTAGAATTATTGAAATAATGTCAAACATTTTGCACAGTCGTCGTTAATATACAATTACTCTATCATAAATAATTAAAATCCAAGCAAAAGTTGCATGCAATCAACAACTAGTTTTTTTTTATTCATTTGTTACTCCATGAATTTTGTCTCATGGATTTTATAATAGAAATATTTTTAAGCATATATAGCTTATGGAGAATATAATTAGTAAAGTACCGTCACATAAACCCATTTAATTTACAACCAAATTAAATTAAAATCTGAATGCTAAAAGGATAACGTTGCAATTTGAAGTGTGAAATTGTGTTCTCATTATATTTAAATTGTAAACTGACAAGAACAAAAATATTTGGATAAATTATTTATTTATTAATTTTAAATTTACAAAATAGAAAGAACAAAAGAAAATTGAAATTGAACTAATATAAATTATTTTTTATTGCTAGTTCAAGAAGAATCTTCGAAAATCAAACGAGTAATAACATATCCTATTGATAAAATAAACTTGTTATAATCCGAAGTATGATGATATTTTTATACTGGAGAAAAGTTAATAATGAATATTTTATCAAGAAAGAAAGTACTCGTCAACGAAGACAACAGTAAGCCTTTATTGATAAAATTTACATTATTAACATTAAAAAATGTACGTTATCAACAATAAGCCGTTTATTCGTTCATTGTTCTACATCTTTGCTTACCAAGGTTTATTTGCTGACCAAGTCTCATTTATTTGAAATTTGTCAACTCTTAATTATAATACGTTTATCTTCTTAAGAAACGAAACAATACAAACCCATAAAAAAAGTTGTTACCAACTGGTCGAAAAAATATAATTACTAAAACATCAGGGGGATACTAAATTTTATTAGAAATTCACTTGGCTCGAGTTTTACACGTTAATACCATTATTTATAAAATTACAAGAAAACTCACTAACCTGAATAAAGGGTGGGTGACGAGCTTGATGCCCCTCATGAATTAATAAATGGTCTAACTCCCATTATTTTGTAACTCACCCTTCTAGCTTCAGAAAAAACACGATCATGTAGAACTACATTTCTCTCTTGCCAAACTAAGTGGTCGCACTCCCATTCCAATTTGAAGTTCTTAAGCTTTCCCCTTTAGCAGCCTGCAGAATCAAAGGGATTTCTACAATTTAACCGCTTGCTGATCTAGCACAATTATTCTACTGTAAATTGTGCTATCGACTAGATTTTTTGAGGAGGAGCATCAAAAGAACAGATGCTCTCTAGATACCTCTTTGATTGGCATAATATGAATTTACCATTCGATAGAGGCGAGTGGACTTTCCTTGTTTTAGGGCAATTTTGAATATTTTTGATTTGGTATTTGGAGAACGAATTGTTCTTCCTACTTAATTTTCTTGTTCAGTCAATTTTTCTATCGCGCTTCGCATCAATTGGTATCGAGCAAAGTTGCTTAAATCAATGGCTGAACAGAATCGGGTCGTGGTGGCGGGGGCGGGTGGCCGGGGCGTGGAGGCGTTGCTCAAGTAGAGCGACCAACCGCGTCTAAGAGATCTGCGAGGCGTAGAAATTAAAGAAAGAGAGAAGACGAATCCAGGATTTGGGCGACAAATTTATGGAGGCGAGATTGGGCGTTCAATCCAAGAAGGAGCGGATTTTGAGGATTCATCCGATGATGAAGAAGAAGACGTAAACCCTTTTGGGGTTCTGAACCAGGGGCGGAATCGAGGAGTACGACCTGGAAATCAGCATTCTTCTCAAAATTTCGGAATGAAGATCGAGATTCCCGAATTTAATGGTAAGGCTCATCCTGATGAGTTTATTGATTGGTTGCATACGGTCGAACGGATTTTTGATCTTAAAGACCTAAGCGAGGGGCAAAAGTGAAGTTAGTGGCTATTAGGCCGTGAAAACATGCTTCGATTTGGTGGGAACACGTGAAAAGCAACGCGCTAGAGAGGAGAAGCCAAAGGTGGATCATTTGGGAGAAGATTGTTGACACCTAAATTTTGCCCAAATCATTTAGGGTTTTGTCGCATAAAAATTAGGGTTTAATTTTTAACCCCTAAACCAAAAAAAAATTTCATTAAAATTGCATGGCATATAGTTATTAGGTGCATTTGCATTAATAGGGCCTATTAGAACATATTTTCCATGTTCATTTTCAAAAATTAATTTTTTTAAATTTTAAAAAAAAATTAAATTAAAATTAAAAAAATTAGTTAATAAAAAAAAAAAGAAAGGGGCCAGCGTTGAATTAGTCAACGCTGGCCCCCCCAGCTGGCCCACTTCATCTTCCCCAGCATGTTCAATGCTTCTGAAAAGGAGGAGAAGCCAGAACAGAAAGAGGGGGAGAGAAAAGCAGATCCGAAGAGGGGGAGTTCGGGGGAGAAGGCGAGAGAGTTCCAAAAAGAAGAGGGAGAGAACAGAGGGAGCGACGTAGAGGAAGAAGGAGAGATCAGAAAGAGAGGGAACAGAGGGAGAGCAAGAGAGCGAGCGAGAGAGCTCGTGAGGGAAAGAGCGAGATCTGAGGTCAGCGAAGCCCCGGCGTCTCCCACGGTAGGTCCCGGCCCCGAGCTTCGTCGTGTTGTGTTTCATTTGTTTTGATTTGGGGTATTTTCCGAGGATTACGACTCGAGGCGCAGAGACGACCGGATCTAGTCCGATCTCTCACGGTCGCCCCGTTCGCCGCCCCCGGAAAGGATAGAGAACGCCCCGCAACGCCCCCTCCTGTTCCTTTTCTTTTGTCTTCGTTCTGTTTTGGAGGGAGGTCGCTTTGACCATCCGCTTGCGCGAAGTTCGACGGTGACACCTCGGAGGGCTTGGTCACGCCCATACGTGCATTTGTTGTGTGTAAATTTCGGATGCGTTTGAGTCTCGGTCGAACCCTAAAAAGATTTTAGATTCGCACTCAACAGATTCGATGTTATGCATAAGTTAAATCGGTTTCCCTTCCTTGGTATATTTTTTCTTTTGAGCTTTGGCTATGTCCTCTTCGCTGGCGGCATGTTGCATTTGAGTTGCCGCGGTTCGGTCGATCGAGTCATTTTGTTTCGTTAAAGCGAAGAAGGAGGTCCGTGGTGAGGCAATCTGGCGCGGAATTCGGGGTTGGCGGTTCTTTGTCAGTGCCTTGGTCGATGGTGGCCCGGCTCCTCGTCGAGGGCTTGGATGGACCGGTTGGACGTCGGTCGCCTTGTAGCAGTGGCCAGCGCCCGGTCGCCCGATGTCAGGCATTGCCCGGACTCGAAGGGGGTGGGCCCCGGGGCGAGGGGGTGCGACCCGCCAAGCGGTCGCGAACCGGGTCGGATCCGGGTAGGACAACGTGACGTCCGGGTCGGGTCGCGGGTTGTGACCGGGTGGGCTTAGTTTCAGGGTCAAATAGGTCTTGGGCTTAGTTTAAAATCAGGTTAGTTTTTTTAGGATTTGGGCCATTTTGCGCGTGGGCCGATTTGTCCTTTTTTATTAGTTTTCTGTTTGGGCTATTGGGCCCTTCTTGTTTTAAAAAAAAAACTAGACCGGGCTCAACAAATGAGCCCGGTTCTCTCGCGGACCCGGGCCGGCGCGCCCGGGTCAGTCTCGATCCGGGTCGGATGTGGAGATCCGACCCGGATCCGATTTTATCTTATTTTTATTTTATTTTATTTTAATATTCTATTATTTTAATATAAAAAATTTTAATATAAATTTTTTTTAAAAAAAAAGCTCGAATTTTAGTTTTTATTATTATTAATTTTTTTTTTTTGAAAAAAAAAAAAAAAATTCCAAAAAATTCAAAAAAAAAAATTCCAAAAAAAATTGTTAAAAAATTCTGAAAAAAATTTCAGAAATTCTAAAAAATTTATAAATTTTTTTTAAAAATAAAAAAAAAAAAAAAACTAGAAGTTTTATTTGGATTTTGAAATTAGTTTTCTTGCTTTTTTCGCATGCTTAGCGCTATGTTTAATCTCACGTCGCTCAGTTCACACACTTTGAGTTACGTGTTTAATTAACCTCGCATGTAGTTGATTATGCATGTCTAAGTTTAGATATTAATTATTGCTTCCCTTAGCTTAGTTAGGAACGGAATTTTGAGACTCTCGATTAGCAAGAACAGGTTAGGTCGTGAATTGAACAAGATCGGGTACCGAAAGGGCACTAGTTTGTCAATTAGTGTAATCAAGTCCCGTGCCACCCATTGAATCTACGGTTCGTAGAAGTGAAGCATTTCTCCCACGCTTCACTTGGGTGTCTAATCGACCCATCAAAAATTGATTAGTGGCGACTCCTAAATGAAATTGATTTGCATGTTAACAATTTAAATTTAAGTCGCGAATTGGTATGAGCTTGGGAGAGCTCGAGCTAGGTTCAGCCTAGTAATCCATTTGCCAAACCCCTGGGGCCTGGGGGCGGGGTTCGGGAGGTCGCGACGGCTTAGCGACTCACTGGGGACTATCTAGAGGACTTAGGCCATTTGTCTTGTTCGAATACATCCCTAATATGAATGTTCTTGGCACCGACCCCTTTTTTTTGCAGGTTTGAGATTTGGGGAATAAATGTTTATTTTTCGAGCGCTTGAAGTGTTGTTTGCTTATAAATTGTTGTGCATGCGTTAGATGTTTTAGCACTACACTATGGCACACACAACCATACTGCCGGACCCGGGCCGTGATAGGACGCTTTAGGATGGTGTTAAGAAAGATACAACCTCGAACGCGAGACCGCGATGTAGAGGTTGCCTTTCTTTTCCCGAAAGTTCTTTCCTGGTGTCGTAAGTGTTTATCCTTGTCCGCGAGATTGCGTGACTATAGGGTATCTCTTTCGATTGAGCCGGAGTTAAGAGGACCTGACACCAACGCGAGGCTGCGACGGTGGATCACCCTCTTAACTTCACCTTGTTAAACTGTCTAGATAGAAAAGCGAACCTCACAAGTGCATATCGTGTGTCTTTGCGTTTTTAAAAAAAAAAAAAAAAAAAACGATCGTCACTCCTTTGTAAGTATGATTCCTCTCATTATTAGCTCACTTTGAATTGAAATTTTCATTTTTTTAAATTCGTGAAAATCAATCAAGTGTCCTAGGTGATTTGAGCTTATAATGGAAAATTTTAGACAATCATTTTTTACAGTGAACCTTGAGCATAAATCTCAAACATCTTTGATTTGGCCCCATCAAAATACATGTTTTTGTCTAAACTTTCAGTTATAAGCTTGAAATTGCATTTTTTGTGTAGAAATTCTTTCAAGTCGGGATTGCAACTTGGGGCATAAAATTGAAATAACATTTTCAATAAAATTCTTTTTGTTCACATTTCAAATCAAAATTCAAATCACTTTTTGTGTATTAATTTTTTTTTTAAAAATAGGAATCACTCCATTTTTGCAAAAGCAAAATCACAAATCAGTCTTTCAAAATTGATGCCGCATTTTGCGATGAAACTTTTGGAATAAAAAGGGCGCTCAATTGATATGTGCGATTTGATCTTTTAATGATGTCTCCACTTACGATGAAATCTTGGTGAAATACTAAATGCCCACAAATAGGAACCATGGGAGGCATGTATTGTCACCTCGCTTTAACCGTCATAAGAGGCGGCATCGTGATGAAAAGATCACTCTTTCATTCACATACTAATGTTGTCTTCCTTTCACAGGTTATGCGTAACAGCCATCCCTTGGAGTTCTCTTGCTTAATCATGCAAGGAGCTGGAGTTTAGAGTTAGAACATGAATTGCTTGTTTACACCCATCTATTCAAAAGTTTCTTGAGCTGCATCCCTCTATTAACATTTGGAATTCGTTTTCCATTTTGGGTTTCAATGTGAACCCAATCGATGTTTTTTTTGAAAATCATCGACTCACATCTTTGAGTAGCGAGATTCTAATTTGTAGCATTGTTCTTGAAAGTACTTGGAATATTTCAAATTGAACCCCTGAGTTAAGCTTTTATACTTTACCCTTAAAATGTTTTGAAGAAAAGCGAGTTTTTTTTAAAAAAAACTCGCATAAACTAACATCTCTTCATCGACTAGTTTCGCAGGTTGATTTGCAAAAGCGACACCGTGAGATGGTAAATTTGTAATCATTCAATTAGAACTTCTTGTACAACAATTGATTTGTTCATTCATTTTTGTCAAAATAGGTAAAAGGGTCGAAGGGTGAAGGCCGCTTGGGGAGCAAGTTGAAAGCGTGCCACCGAGTCCCTCAAAATAGGGAGTCTCCACTTGTGCACTCACTTGTACAAAAGATGATTTCTGAGGCATCGCAAATTGAAACAAAATAACGATGTCGGATGATCACCCACTTGACAAAAGGATGATTCAAGAATAGCTAACTCACAAATAAGAGTAAAGAGGGCACCGTTGTATCCGCGGAGGATGAAGATGAGGATCGCACGACGGATCCATTGGAGCACCAAGGGATGAGTAATCAAGAGATAAACTGGGGGCATGGAATGTCAAAGCCGTCCGATTCAATGAAAAAGGGCGTATTTTGTTCTCAAAGCTCATCCACTTTAATATAAGAATGATACTTCCTTTTTTTTTTTACCTAGGGTGGATTTGAATGGAAGACCCGACAAGAGCATGGCGAACCAACGTACATTAAAATTATCTGATTAAGACACGAAGTGCACGTGATCAAGAAGCCAACGTCCCCACTAATGACGCGCGGGAAAACATTTGATTCAGCATGGAGCGCGATGAACTCCCCCTCGTCCTCGCCAAGAAAGCATTAGGGACAAAATTATCAACTTCGTCATGAAAGGGTGTATGCCATTCCTAAATTCAGTTCAATTGAGAATGAGAATAACATGTTTTATTTCATTTCCGCAGATGATGATTGAGGCAAGTCACCCAAGGGGGTAACCATTGCCTATGAAGTATAATAAAATGGAGTCGCTGGTTCAACACAAAATAAAGAATGCGTTTGACCATAGCAATAATGCTCGGCTAGAAAGACATGGCGAGGCCAAACCGTCCATCCCATTGTGACAAATGAAAGGTTGCGTCATGATGAGGCCAAAATAGTGCATTTGAAGAAATTCTGTCCATCAAACTAGGGACACGTGAAAAATAGTCGGGGTGCGAATAGTCAAGATGATCAAAAGTGGAAGACACGAGCAAAGGACCATGAAGATTAAACAAGTGTACGTAAGAAAGCATGAAGGAGTATTGAGCGTCTTGAAAGTCTCGGAAGAGAAAGCATCCGGCTGGGGGCAAGTGTCATCTAGCTGGGGCATATAGCTTTAGTATAATCAAGCCTGTGAATAAAACAATGTGTTCGATCAAGGCGACAACAACTTCTTCCAAGAAAGCATGATGAGGCAGTACACATTGAAGGGGAGTGTATCTGACCATAGGGGCAGCGCCTCCCGTCAACAAATCATGACAAAACCATCCAATTTAGCACAAAAGGATGTATCGTTCCTAAATTAAGTTCACTTGAGAATGACATGACATGTTCCATTCCCTTTTGCAGGGTGACAAACAGGGCATGTCACGGAAAGGGCAGTGACCCTCATCCATGATGCATGGTAAAACGGAGTCATTCGACTCAGCACAAAAGGGCATGCATTGATCACGTGAGCAACATCTCCAACAAAAGAAACACAATGAGGCCAAATCATTCATTTAGGAAATGTTAACGCCCGAAGAACAAAAGCGCATGAAGGGGCGTCGTCAAATACTCAAGAAGGCGAATTCAAATGAAGGGTAAATTGTATCGTTTCCAACTGTCCATTTTAATACAATTTTTGACATGATTCTCTTTCCCTTTAATAGGGAGCATTAAAGACCTGAAGGACAAACGCAAACGATGGGTAATGTTGTATCGTTCTCAATTTTTAATCCTTAAAGAGTCTTTAACTAACACATTCTTTTTAATTTTTTACAGGGTTACCAAGTCGCCATGCCACAGGTAAGTACCCTTCTTCCAAAATTCAAATGAAAATCAAATGAAAATTTTCTTCATGAACAAATGGAGGAGTTTATGATGAATTTGAGAAATAGTACAAAAATAGAATCGTGAAAGCAAACTTTTCACAAAAAATTTTGAATATCGTCTTTATCCAAAAATTGCCTTGGTGTTTGACGGATCATTCATTTTGAATCAAAATTTCCTATGGAGATTAATCTATCCGTGATGATCTCGACCGAATGAAAGGGAGATGTTAATCATGCCAAGTGAGAAGTACTTAGAATGATGAAATGCAAGCCATATTCCCAAACACGTCCCATAAATACTTTGAGAGTTGAGCGAAAAAGAAAACATGTGTTGTTTAAGGGCAAGAGATTCATTCGCGAGTAGTACATAGATCAAAGTGAAAAGAGGCATTTCTTTCCTCTACCCTACACACTACAGGTGACCATAGTAAAGCCCATTTGAGCCTTTACATATGGATGATTTGTACAAAATACCCCTGTCAAGAACCACCCTACAACGGGGCAAATTTGGAGGTTTTGGTTGACATGCTTTGGAGGAAAAGATGAGAAAGACTTCATTGCCCTTACTTGCATTAATCTTTTGTGGTAACTTCAAGTGAGTCCTTATGGAAGCTTGAAACATCCCAAACGAAGAAGAGCATTCATTTCTCTACCCAAACACACTCATACCCTTTGCTTAGCCAAGTTGAGCCTAAATATTCATTTCTAAAACCCGAATGGTGATTATCTCCCTACACCGGGGGCGAAACACGTGATTTATCAAGATAATTGGTACTCATGAGACAGTGTGAAAGACATCTCGAAAGCTTTAAAAGCTCAAAACATGAAAAGAGCAAAAGTCAAATGAAAACTAGGGGGCATGAAAAAGCAAAGTGTGCCTGGTAAAAGCAAGGCCAATAAAAAAAAAAAAAAAAAAAAAGGAGAGCAAAAAAGGTTGCATCAAGAGAAAAATTCTCATGAAAAAAATGAGAATGTCAAAAGCAAAATTCTTGCAAAGAAAAAATCATTGCAAATGCAAAAGTCAAATGAGAAAAGAGCGAAGCTCTTGCATTAAAATGATTAGTCAATAGACTTTCGAGACAAGTTGAATTTCAGAAGTCGAAAGTGCCATCAAAAGATTGGATGATGTGGTAATGATGCCATGATAATCACCAACTCCTAAATTCCTTTTGTGAATTTCTGAGCCTTTCGAGCCTTTACCCAAACCAATGTTACAACCTTCTCCAAAGTCTCTTGATTGGGATGGTTTAAGTAGAATTTGGATGTCCAAAGAAGCTACCGCTTGAAGAAGTGGGGGCAAAGTTGTCTTATCTCATTTTAAGGTTTCTTGACTTGTAAACTTGATGGAGATGCTGATCGAAAATTATTTCATTCCTTAGCCGATAATACTTATCCGTTGTTGAAACCATGACCAAACCCAAATTACAATCATTTAAAAGACCTCTTGGATCGGTCAATGCGTACTTATTGCGAATGATTCTCGAAGCCTTTATTTAACGATAGTGTGAGGTATATAGAGAGACCATGTTTACTTCCCACATCAATGGATGGGATCAAATAGCCTTTTTGAGAGTATGTGAGAAGTCCTTTCGGACTAAGAAATTCTTGTTTGGCATGCTTAATGGGCTCTCTTTGAAGTTAACATCACTTTGATAAAAGACTTTCTCATAAGGGAATTTGATGATTAATGGCGTCCTCATCAAGCCTAAAGGCAATTTTGCGATATTGATGGATGTTAAATGTTTTCCAAACAATTGAATCTGTCCTAAATTGCTCATGCAATCAATGCTTTTTCATTGATGATATCATTTTGATATGGCTTATTGTGATGTTATCTTACCTAAAACCTTTTCGCTACTAGGCGCTTTGTTATAACGCGGTACATTATTACTAATCTTGTAAGGCGGTGACGTTTCCTCGAACACCAACCTTTAAGCTGATTTCGAAGTGTTAAGATACATCCAAGAATTCATGAATTCCCGAGACCCTGCTGGGGAGAACACGATAGGCGATCTATCGAACCCTCGGACAAGAGCCCCTAAGTGTCCAGGTCTTTTAAGCCTCGCTGACAAAAGATTTTTAAGCAATCCGATCGACCCTACGGTATGTACACCCAGTACGATTTCAAAAGGTTCCGGGTCATTCCTTAAACCCCGATTTCAAGAGGTTCGGGTCAATCCATTAAACCCCGATTTCAAAAGGTTCCGGGTCAATCCTTAAACCCCGATTTCAAAGGTTCGGGTCAATCCTTAAACCCCGATTTAAAAGGTTCCGGGTCAATCCTAAAACCCCGATTTAAAAGGTTCGGGTCAATCCTTAAACCCCGATTTCAAAAGGTTCCGGGTCAATCCATTAAACCCCGATTTCAAAAGGTTCCGGGTCAATCCATTAAACCCCGATTTCAAAAGGTTCGGGTCATTCCTTAAACCCCGATTTCAAAAGGTTCGGGTCAATCCTTAAACCCCGATCTCAAAAGGTTCGGGTCAATCCATTAAACCCCGATTTCAAAGGTTCGGGTCATTCCTTAAACCCCGATTTCAAAAGGTTCCGGGTCAATCCATTAAACCCCGATTTCAAAAGGTTCCGGGTCATTCCTTAAACCCCGATTTCAAAAGGTTTGTGGCCCAACCTTAAACCACGCATTTCAAAAGGGTTTGTGGTCCAACCTTAAACCACGCATCAGAGGTTTGTGGTCTCTTCTCCCTCTTGCATTGCATCATCCCGTGCCCTCCGTCAACAAAATTTAGGCGTCTCTTATCTTTGAAGGGAACCTCTTCGAGCTCCCCTTCAAAGAGGGGCATTTATTGACACCTAAATTTTGCCCATGTTACTTAGGGTTTTGTCGCATAAAAATTAGGGTTTAATTTTTAACCCCTAAAAACCAAAAAAATTTTCATTAAAATTGCATGGCATATAGTTCTTAGGTGCATTTGCATTAATAGGGCCTATTAGAACATATTTTCCATGTTCATTTTCAAAAATTAATTTTTTTTAATTTTTTTTAAAAAAATTAAATTAAAATTAAAAAATTAGTTAATTAAAAAAAAAAAAAAGAGAAAGGGGCCAGCGTTGAATTAGTCAACGCCCCCCCAAGCCTGGCCCACTTCATCTTCCCCAGCATGTTCAATGCTTCTAAAAAGGAGGAGAAGCTGTAATGTAAAGAGGAGGGAGAGAAAAGGCATCTCAAGAGGGGAGTTCGGGGGAGAAGGGAGAGAGTTCCAAAAGAAGAGGGAGAGAACAGAGGAGCGACGAGAGGAAGAAGGAGAGATCAAAAAGAGAGGGAACAGAGGGAGAGCAAGAGCGAGCGAGCGAGAGCCTCGTGAGGGAAAGAGCGAGATCCGAGGTCGGCTTAAGCCCTGGGCCTCCCACCAGTAGGTCCCGCCCCGAGCTTCATTGCGTGTTGTGTTTCGCTTGTTTTGATTTGGGGTATTTTCCCGAGGATTCCGACTGAGGCGCCGAGACGACGGATCTAATCCGATCCCTCACGGTCGCCGCCTGCTCGCCGCCCCGAGCCGGATAGAAAACGCCTTGCCAGCCCCGCCCCTCCCTGTTCCTTTTTTCTTTGTCTTGGCGCCGCTTTTTGGAGGTCGTGGCGGAGCTTGCGGCCATCCGGCTTCTTGTGATTCCGGCCCGGTGACACCTCGGGCTTAAGCCCATACATGCATTTGTTGTGTGTAAATCTCGGATGCGTTTGAGTCTCGGTCGAACCTAAAATCCACCGTTTTCGTTGCGCTCTCCAACCGTTCGATGTTATGCATGAGTTAAATCCGGTTTCCCTTCCTTGGTATATGATTTTTTTTCTTTTGAGCTTTGACTATGTCCTCTTCGCTCGCGGCATGTTGGCTGAGTTGCCGCCGGTTCCCGGTCAGTCGAGTCATTTTGTTTCGTTCCGACGACTGAAGGAGGTCCGGAGCGCGGAGCTCGGGTTGGCCGGTTTACCGTCGAGGTCTGCTCAGTCCGTGGCCGACCAGCTCCTCGTCGGGGCTTGGATGGACCCGGTTGGACGTCGGTCGCCGCGCAGGTGACGCAGGCGCCGGTCGCCGATGTCAAGGGCGGCTGCGGACTCGAAGGGGAGGTGGAGCCCCAGACGGAGAGGGTGCGGCCGCAAGCCGGGTCGCGAACCGGGTCGGATCCGGGTAGGGCAACGCACGTCCGGGTCGGGTCGCGGGTTGTGACCGGGTGGGCTTAGTTTCAGGGTCAAATAGGTCTTGGGCTTAGTTTAAAATCAGGTTAGTTTTTTTAGGATTTGGGCCATTTTGCGCGTGGGCCGATTTGTCCTTTTTTATTAGTTTTCTGTTTGGGCTATTGGGCCCTTCTTGTTTTAAAAAAAAAACTAGACCGGGCTCAACAAATGAGCCCGGTTCTCTCTGGGACGGAGAACCAGCGCGCCGCCTGGTCAGCCCTCGATCCGGGTCGGATGTGGAGATCCGACCGGATCCGATATTATCTTATTTTTATTTTATTTTATTTTAATATTCTATTATTTTAATATAAAAATTTTAATATAAATTTTTTTTTAAAAAAAGAAGCTCGAATTTTAGTTTTTATTATTATTAATTTTTTTTTTTAGGAAAAAAAAAATTCCAAAAAATTTCAAAAAAAAAAAAATTCAAAAAAATTGTTAAAAAAATTCTAAAAAAAAAATTTCAGAAATTCTAAAAAAATTTATAAAATTTTTTTAAAAAAAAAAAAACTAGAAGTTTTATTTGGATTTTGAAATTAGTTTTCTTGCTTTTTTCGCATGCTTAGCGCTATGTTTAATCTCACGTCGCTCAGTTCACACACTTTGAGTTACGTGTTTAATTAACCTCGCATGTAGTTGATTATGCATGTCTAAGTTTAGATATTAATTATTGCTTCCCTTAGCTTAGTTAGGAACGGAATTTTGAGACTCTCGATTAGCGAGAACAGGTTAGGTCGTGAATTGAACAAGATCAGGTACCGAAAGGGCACTAGTTTGTCAATTAGTGTAATCAAGTCCCCGTACCCATTGAATCTCTGGTTCGTAGAAGTGAAGCATTTCTCCCACGCTTCACTTGGGTGTCTAATCGACCCATCAAAAATTGATTAGTGGCGACTCCTAAATGAAATTGATTTGCATGTTAACAATTTAAATTTAAGTCGCGAATTGGTATGAGCTTGGGAGAGCTCGAGCTAGGTTCAGCCCAGTAATCCATTTGCCAAACCCCTCAGGCCGCGGGGCCGTTTCGGGGAGGTCGCGACAAAGATGAAAAAGTTATTGCAAAAAAATTTTTGCCTACCCATTATAGGCAAGAGGCGTTTATTGAGTATCGAACGTCAAGCAAGGTGATAAAACAGTTGAAGAATTTATCAAGAATTTGATCGTTTGCGGATGCGTTGTGATGTGGCGGAGGAAGACAAGCGACGATTGCACGATATCCCGGGGGCTGCGATATGAAATCTCGATGTTGTCCAATTACAGCAGATTGGACATATGAGGATGTGTTGATTAGCCCTAAAGGTGGAGGGGCAGGTTTTAAAAGAAAAGCAGAATTGTAAGTGGTCAAATAGCGGCCCAAGTGGTCAGATAAAGAATCCCAAGGAAAAGCAGGAGCATCTGCAGTAAATTCGACACCAGTCGCAGTTAAGGATACAAGTTCTAAACCTACATCCAAGGAGGGGCAGAGTAGTGTTGAAACTAGCAGGGGAGGAACTGCAGCCAAGCGGTGTTTTAAGTGTCAGGGATTCGGGCATTTTGCTGCTGATTGTCCGAACCGACAGTTTGTGACACTTGTAGATAATCTAGTTTTTGATGAAGGTCCAATTTATGATGAATTTGAAGGCGAAGAAGAGGATGCAGATGCAAAACAGGAAGAGATTATCTATGCTGATTCTGGTGAGTCCCTAATCATTAGAAGAATATTAAATGTTGCTGTAGCGGATGATGAATCGTGGCTTAGACATAATATTTTTCATACTAAGTGCACTAGTAGAGGAAAAGTATGCAGCATGATAATAGATGGTGGGAGTTGCGAGAATGTGGTGTCCACGACTATGGTGGAAAAGTTGGGGTTGAAAACAGAAGATCATCGTCAACCATACAAGCTGTCGTGGCTTAGAAAAGGGAACGAGGTGAAGGTGAGCAAAAGGTGTCTTGTGCAATTTTCAATTGGAAAAAATTACATCGATGAGGTGTGGTGTGATGTAGTCCCAATGGATGCTTGCCATATTTTATTAGGGAGGCCGTGGCAGTTTGACAGAAAGACACAGCATGATGGTTTCAAAAATACCTATACCTTCAAGAAAGATGGCCGAACCATTACCCTAGGTCCTTCAGATTTCAAAAAGGAAGTGAAGAATAATCTCTGTCAAATTAGAATTTCAAGAAGAGGCAGTTAGAGCGCTTTGAGCTTTTTTGCCATTGTGGTGATAGAGCGGAATTCGACAATCCCAAAATTTCTACCCAAGTTTTGCTCTTGCTTGAGGAATTTACTGATGTCGTAGCGGAAGAGTTACCACCTAGGTTACCGGGTGAGCACAATGTTTCTAGAATTTTTAATGTAGCAGATTTGTCACCTTACTACGCTAAAGAGGAAGAAGATCCCAAGGAGATTGACGACAATGAAGGCGAAGCAGATTCGAGGACGAATCTTTCTCTAGCAGGGGGAGGATGATGCACTTAGAAGACCGGTGGACCCGTTATCGACTAACGATGGATTTTTGCGATTCGGGATCGTTTAAATGTTTTTTTTTAAATTATTTTAGTAATTTTTTATGGGTTAATTTAGTAAAGGGCAGTTTCATAATTTTTCGTTTTGATGTTTACTAATCCTTGTAGGGTTAGGTTTGGGGATATATAAGCTTGTTTTAGGGTTTCCTTTAAGCAGACTTTGAATATTTTTGATTTGGTAATCATATTTGGAGAAGCAATTGTTCTTCCCTAACGAATTTTCTTGTTCAGTCAATTTTTCTATCGCGCCGGCATCACATTCATTCTAGCTAAGGTATGCAATGTATTATGCACCACCAACCAATTAATGTAAGCAAATTTAGGGACATCAGGACTGAACTAGATCAACCTATGCCACAGACCACCATTCAGGTATTCCTCACCAGATTCCCAGCATCATGTTGCTGAAACAAGCCATTCTTAGAGCCAGTATAGACAACTCTATCGGCTACTGCAGAGTTTGGCAAGATGCTACCTCAAACGGCAGCTTGAATTTCCACTAAGTCATTAGAACGAGCTGGAGGGCATCTCCATTCATTATCCACGGTAACATCTGCCACCGTAGCATTAGAACCCATAGCTGAGTCATAGATGACTCTAAAAGGAAATACATCAGCCAATATGCCAAGAGGATGCCACCTGTCATACCAAAGTGAAGTATTTTGACCATTACTTACAATATTCTTTGCAAAACGCTTAGAACCCAGAGCATATATTTTGTAGGCTAAGCCCAAAATAGAAGAATCATGGGGATAAGGAGTAGATGGCATGGAACTGGTGGGGTTAGAATCGGGAACTGAAGACATTGTCGATCCCAATGTTGTGGGAAATTCTTCGTATTTATACATCGTCATTGAGATAACCTATCGAGCTTGAATCTCCAGCAAACGGAGTTAGTGCAGAAGAAAATAGGAATCTTCATACCATTGTGATATTAGTAATTTATCATCACTTCCCAAATCGTAGAAATTTGTGCCTGACCATGTTTCTAAAAGGCATAGACCAGAGCCTTTATGGTCTGTATCTAAGTTACCAAAAGCAACTTAAAAAAAGTGGCATATCTGTTTTGTAGAACCAGTCGTATAAGATGGAACTGTCACATGGTGGAAGCTCAAAAGCAACTCAAAGTGAAAAGAAAATTTTATCTGAACATTATATCCAAAAAAGAATGTAAAACATTCACCTGTGAGCTAGCTGGGCAAAATCATCTTCAGGTTCATCATCCTTATGATTCAAACTCACTGGTGCCAAAGCTGGGAGTTTCTGTCACTTCTGCTTTGGTCAGTGGAGTACCTTTGGCAACAAATTATCATGTTGACAAAGAGCACCCTGGAAACTATCATATAATGCCAATAGGGGCATAACATCTAACCGCAGAAGCTTGAATAATTATATTGGATTGAAGTTCTCACGCTGCGTGATTCACAAGAAGCATGACACGCTCTTGATAAGAACGACACCGATCGACAAGGTCAACAAACACATCCCTCCAAATCATGTTTGTATAAAAACATGTACAACTCCATAAGAAGCTTCTGTCCCTAGTCTTCCTCTCGTCCCTGCGAATCATAATTCCAACAAATACATGGCCCAGAAGTTAGCGATGGGTTTCATATTGGATGTCTTTAAAATGCAGTCCACCTACTCGATATGACAGACAATACTCCGGCAGGATTTTACAACTTGAATGATAGAAAGTTCAGGACAAAACAAAACATGGAAAAGTACATTCTGTCCAATTGAAAAACTGTACTGTGTAAATTATGCACACGAATTTCCAACTATTGACTGTCGGGTGCTTCTTAGTGGTTACTAGTTACACACTATACATTTACTTTACCAAACTTCCTTTAAAACTTAAAGGCACGTTTGATTAAAATATTGACTATTACATTACATGTCTATTACAGGTTAACTGCCTATTACAGTCTTTGCTAGTAGTAACCACTGTTACAACTTACTCATGTAATCTTTTTCGCTTCAATTTAGACTAGAATAGTCTTAAGTTGTCGATCCGACATCAATTGACATGGGTTTTGATAAGTTTATGAAAGCAGATTTGTCAAATCTGAAAATGACATGATTTTAAAATGTCACATAATATTTTGACAAAAATATAAAGTTTTATGATGACGCCACATCACGCACCATAATTTAAATCTGACACGAAAATACGAATTGTCGGCCTTTCATCAGATTTGTCACTACAAATTCGGTTTATGCATGTTAGTACTCCTAAGTTGAGCCGAATCCAAGGGCTGCTAGCAAGAGTCTCTGTCGGCTTCGACTTCTAGTAGTACGATATACGAATTCTCAGCCTTCCTCCAAACTTATTCCTCTTGACCCCTTCCAAACGGAAAATTATTAACTACATCAGGATCATAAACGCCCCGTGCATGTGATCCATAGGATCTTATGAACCTCAAGTGGACCTATACGAACCAACGGATAATGGGACAACAACATCAGGCGCACCCAATACTTCTCCTTCCAGTTTTTTTTTTTTGGTTAGAACTCCTTCCAGATTTAGAATGCTAAAAATGTCTCTCTTATCAGACATTGCAGGCACCCCATCCATTTCATCATCTATTCGTTTGTTCCACGTGTTTACTAAATGTAAAAGATTTCATATTTGGACCATCCAACACGTGCTTGGGCTTGTGCTTTTGTAAGGTTAATAGGTTATTAATGATTTCAAAATTTACTTATTGGAAGTGAGTTTTCTCGTCACAAAAAGAGAGTATAAAAGATAACGGTGCAATCTATCAAAACTAGACATTTACCCACACGTTGAACGGGTTGTCATACAAAAAATGGAGGATGGCGTAAATATAGTGTTATTTTCACGGATCATTAGTTGGAAGGTACACATATAACTAAATTATCACAGTACAAAGCACCTAACTAGTATAACAAACATAATATATCGCAAATATCATATTATCTCCGAAATACACATAAACAATAGAAGCATTTGTCTACTAACCTAATATGGAAAACCCTTAACTTATGTTATTACGCTACAATAAAAGGTATTTCTTAAATAAAAATGAGTTATAATTAAATTGCAAAATAACGAAGAGGGAGGAGAAGGATGAGGGCAATGAATTAGTGCATACATGTTTTGTTATGTTTGTGGCGAAAGCACCAACACTTTTTTACTGCAATGAGAAGAGTTGAGCTTGAACAGTCTGCAATCCTAGGTGGCATGTTTAGAGACAACACCGAGAAAACTTTTTCACAATATATTTATATAAATGACGCAGTACTATACGCTCACTAAGAATTTCAGAGCTGCTCCTATATTTGGGAAGTAATGCTAAGTGAGGGTTACTACATAGTTTGTAATAATTTTTTTACAATAAATTGTAAATGGACTTTCTCTTCGCCATGCCATTATTAGGCGGTTATGTCCAATCTTATTAATTTTGTTTCATACGAGATATGGTTATGTGTTTGACATGAGAGTAGGCTAACATTAGATTCGTGAAGAATAATCCTGTGATGGTAGCTCAGCTGTTAAGAAAGACACTTGCGTATATTAATTATGGGAACGAAATATAATATATGCAAATAATTTGCATATTTGTGCCACCCATTTGGATTTGATGCGTAATTTAAGCAACAACGAAAATTAATCTTTTATGTATGTCTTCATATCATGTGCGAATCGCCGCCGCTTTGTGAAATTAAAATATTGAAATTTCAATTCTAGGTCAAGCACATGTCCGACTCACAAAACTAATTATACTTGACACGCATTTTTTCACTCGAGACCCGTACATGGTTGATTAGGTAAGGTCCGACTGCTGAATAAATTGAAGTCAATTAAACCTCACATTTGCACAAACTTTATCGCAAATAGCACTGAAAACTGACGGAACAATTTTGTTCGAATAGAACACGACTATATATCTACTGTTGGGGGGGGGGTTGGTTCTCCTCAGAAACCATTAGTGACAACCCGACCCGTTCCCAAAGAAGGATCCACCTTATTGGCGCGACTACTCTCACTAAGTTTTCCTCAAATTCAAAATATTTTCAATTTTTCCCCCACAAATTATTTTAGAGAAGTGAGAACGGAAGCTATTTCTTGAATTTTATTTTAGAGAAGTAAGAACATAAGCTATTTCTTGAATTTTTTCTTTTCATTATATGTTAAATTACATCTCGAATTTAAGCTGTTTACGCAATCCGAACTCATACATTAAAAAACCAAAGAATGGCACGCTTAGTTTACCATATTTACTGCACCCGAGGAGGCAAAATGGAGAAAAATAAAAAGCAAGTGCATAATATTTTGTCCCTTCTTTATTACCCTAGCCTACTGTAGCCCCATGGAAGAGAAAGAGGGGGGAAATTGTGGTTCTTCTTCTCTCTGCTCTTTCAAGTCCAGCCGCACAAGTGAAGCTGGAGTGGGCTCCTCCAACGAGACGCCCGCTGTAGCCGCACGCAAGTGGCAAAAACAGATATCGTGGGTCTCGCACGGCAAATGAAGCCACACAAGGGAGTGACCGAGAGCAACAGTAAGAGGAGCCGCGCACGAAAAACAAAAGAAAAAACGTGCACACGTTCGCGTGCGAAGAGTTTTACTCGGGGCTTGCGGTGAGTTATACATCCAATCAGGTTGCTTATTTGTAAATACTTGAGGTTTGGGGCTTTATTTTAGGTATGGCAAACACTCGAGCATGCGAACAATCGTAGACTTTAACATTAGTGTATTATTTTGCATGTAGATGCCGATACAATCGTAAATCTTGAGTGTTCTCTATCGTTTCTCATTTATTTTCATTGTTCTTCCATTGACTTCAATGTGCAAGATCCGAATGAATTAATATATTACAATAGTACCCATACATATAGGGATGCCAACAGAAAATACATAACTATGGAAAGATACCGTGTTACACTTATCAACCTCTCTTACTCGGGCCACTAGGGCAGAACCTAATCCTGGCATAATAAAAGGGTTGATTTCCCATTTTACGTACTGCCTCTCCAAATTTCAATTTTTCTACGCGCTCAATCGGACTACTCTCCAAAGCGAAGGTGACCTGGGTGTCATCGTCCCACTCAAACTTGGGCCACCAGTCTGCTTCGGCAATGATCGAGAAGCTTCCCTTCACGCTGTTCGAGTCAAACGGCAACTTTCTAAGACTGGGGCACCGGCATATGCGGAAGCTTACCCCTTGAGGGAAACATAGAATCTGGTCGCAAATGCTCATCAGGTTTGGAAGATAGTTTTTTTTTTAAGGTTTTTTTATTTTTTGGGAAGGGAAGACATGAGAACAGTCCTGACATGAGAATAGTCCTGAAGCAGCTACTTCCTCCCTTACAATTCCATCCCTAATGATTTTCTCCATCGACTCGCAGCCTTCGACTGTCAATTTCCGGAGTTTCGGAGCGTGCAGAAGCCAAGACAAGTCCGAAAGCCCACATTTTTTGACACAAACTTCAACGAGACTAGGCAACATGTGGAAGCTTACCCCTGAGGGAAAAATAGAATCTGGTCGCAAATGCTTGTAAGTTTTGGAAGACAGTTGATTTCTAGGGATTCGAGATATGAGAATAGTCTTAAAAGCAACTAATTCCTCCAGCGTAATTCCTTCGCGGATGATCTTCTCCATCGAATCACAGTCCTTGACCGTCAAAATCCGAAGTATCGGAGCGTGCACAGGCCAAGACAAGTCCGAAAGCCCACACTTTCAAACACAAACTTCAATGAGTCTAGGGAAGCAAAAGCAGTTGGAAGCTCGTCCTATTCCTTGAGTAATCTCCATCTCCTTGAGCATGGTGCAGTTCAATAGACAAAGCACCTCTAAAAGCGAGAAACTGATGCTGCCTGCTGGTGTGTAACTTATTGGGATGACAGTCAAGTCCGCCCAATTGGTAATACTCACTATCCTTATGCTTCTTTGTATATTCAGGGATTTGAATATATTCAGGGCAGAACCAAAGTTGAACACTTCAATAGATAAGTCGGTGAGATGTTCCATGCGGCCTAGTTCCTCTACGATCTCTTCTTCGTTCTCTTGACCCGATTGCCGCGATGACAAACTCCACTGGCTGAACACATTCAATGGCAAGTTGGCAATTGCCCCTGTTGGAATTTTGAAGGGGACTATTGTGTCGTCTAGTAGTAAACACCATAAATGAGTCAAGTTCTTGATTGCCATGAACGGAACCGAACCGAATGGGGGGCGGTTCCGTTCAGGTTCTAGTATTGTTCCGGACGATTCAGATTCGCGGTTCCTTATTTAAAAATTAATAAAATAATTATAAAATAATTTGTTTGTCGGACAGGTCTAGGACCTTGGCAGACACGGTGGTGGAGGCGGGGTTGTGGCGAGGAGATGAAAAAGAGGGGAGGGAGGGGGGGGGGACGGGAGGGGGGAGGAAGGAGGGGGTCCCTCCTCCTCCGGCCTGGGGATCATTACTTCAGTTTTCAAATAAAGTTTTGAGCTGGGAACACATGGGTGTTTTTTGGTTGATATTATTATTCCTTTTACCCCATAGAGATACTTTCTCCGCTTCCCCATTTGGAGATCATCCCCTCGGACATGTCTTCTTCCTTCTCTATCACTAGCAACTTGTTCTCCCTTTTACCATAGTCAGGAGAGGGGCAGATCCAGGTCGCCATCTTGCGGATGACATGCATCTTTACATACTCTCTATTTAAATCAATCCCACTTTCCAACACAAGCTGTCTTTAAAATTCCCAAGACACAAGTTCTGCAAATTGCATCATTGGAATTTTGAAGGGGACTATTGTGTCGTCTAGTAGTAAACACCATAAATGAGTCAAGTTCTTGATTGCCATGGGTAACTCATGAATACCGGTGGCCAACAGGTTCAAGTATTGTAGACTGATCAGATTGCAAATCTCTCTAGGGAATGACAGGATATTTCATTGTGGGACAGGTCTAGGACCGACAGACAAGGTGAGTTGAAAAATCCTCTTGGAATGATCATTACTTCAGTTTTTC
The DNA here is from genome assembly GCA_024733475.1 of Syzygium grande. NCBI lineage: Eukaryota > Viridiplantae > Streptophyta > Magnoliopsida > Myrtales > Myrtaceae > Syzygium > Syzygium grande. Next base: position 25,279,960 of record JAMXDD010000006.1, on the reverse strand, counting down.
TTACAAATAAAGTTTTGAGCTGGGAACACATGGGTGTTTTTTGGTTGATATTATTATTCCTTTTACCCCATAGAGATACTTTCTCCGCTTCCCCCCATTTGGAGATCATCCCCGCGGACATGTCTTCTTCCTTCTCTATCACTAGCAACTTGTTCTCCCTTTTCCCATAGTCACGAGCGATCCAGGTCGCCATCTTGCGGATGACACTGTGCATCTTTACATACTCTCTATTTAAATCAATCCCACTTTCCAATAGACAAGCTGTCTTTAAAATTCCCAAGACACACTCTCCCTGGTCCCGCAAACTGTATACATCATTGGTGCTTCCTTGCAAATCCTCTCCAATCCAGAGTTCAGTAAGCTTATCCGTTATTATGGGATAATTCTCAGGGAAGAGACAACAGTAAAGGAAGCAAGCCTGGTAGGTAGGGTCCATTAAGTTAATATATCTGAACCCTAGTACACAATATACATTCTCCACCAGACCTGGTAGGTTGTGTGGATTGCTCCTCAACACTGTTAGCATATGCCTCCACAAACGGGGATTGTCTTTTCCAGCCATGGCTCGCCAGACAGTAATAAGGACTAGTGGCAACCCTCTGCACTCTTCGGCAATGTCCTTTGCGAGGTCTTGAATTTCTTGATGACAACCTACAAGCAATCTGCCAACGTTCTTCTCGAATAATTTCAGAGCTTCTTCGGATTGTCAGCTCCCATGAGGTCACATATATCCTTCTTTCGAGTTGTGAATACTACTTTGGACTCGTACTCGAGATCAGAGGAGGAACTCCAATCTTCGAAAGGTCCAGACTCTGCCATACTCCATCAATCAACAACACAAACTTCTTCGTGATGAGATTCTGGCGCAGATGATGGACCCTCTCATCCCTGGACCATTTATCCCAGATCCCATCTTTTATGTACAGCCTTTTCCTTATGGCGTCTTGAATGCTATATTCGTCTTGAATGTGCATTGTTTTCCTTATGGCGTCTTGAATGCTATCTTCGTCTTGAATGCTATGTCCATTTACTTGACTGGACGCCTCCACCCAAATAATGAAGTCGAATCCATATTTTGGGTGGCAAAGCTCATTGTTGATCATTTTCATGAGGGTGGTCTTTCCCACACCTCCTATTCTGTATACGTGACATTCCGAAATTCCACCAATTGGAATTTATTGAATAATTGAGTTTTATGAGATGTGTTCGCAATAAATTCTCGCCCGGAACTGATCATTCCTGGGAATGCTAACCATTAGGGAAAGGCTAATAGGGGGAATTAAATTCGTGCGACTAAAGAAAATTCGATCGTGAATGGATTTCGACCATTAAATTGCGGAAGTGATATTTTAAGCCCTTTGTTGGCGATCTAAGGATAGTTAGGCGTCGGTTCGTCACTGTCCAGGAGTAGTGGATCGCGGGTGATTCCGTTGGACCACGAAACGACTTGACGAATGATTATGAAATTATATTGAGCGATTGTACCCCTCGGATCAAGTGATTGATCTTTGCGATTTTAATGACAACCAAAGGTCGTCATGCGCGAACGGACTTGCATGTGACTCGATTGAAGATCGATCATGAGTCGATTCTATGAATTTCCCCAGCAAGCCGCCCGTTAGCTCGAGAAAAGCTTGAGTTGCGTTTAATAGAATTTAATTATTGAATTTTTGCCCAAATTGGATACCGGGAAATTAGGAAGTCACGACGGAACGTTAGGACGACGTTGCACGTGACATGTGTGAATTTTTGGTGTACTCAATTCCTTTGGAAAAATTCGATTTGGACAAGAAACGGAGGAAGTGACCAAAATACCCCTAGGACTTATTAAAGGGTATGTTTTAAGGGTGAAGGGCATTTTGATAATTTTTGCCTCAAAATTTTGATTGGACAATTTTACCCTTGGGTTTTTTGGAAATTACAAGTATGCCCTTAGATATTTTTGTGCAAGAATCGATCTCGGCTGTCGGATCAAGATAAGATCGAATCGGGACCGTCGGATTAAAAATGTGAGTAAAGGGCATTTTGGTCATTTCCGTCATTGGTCAAAGTGGACACTATTTGGTCCAAACTCATTTCTCTCTCCCCATTCTCCTCTCTTCTTCACCGAACAGCCCCCCCCCTCTCTGCCGTGAAATCCCTCCCCATCCACCGTGAGCTTCCCTTGGCCGTTCTTTCTCTACGCCGTCGCCACCGCCTTGCCGCCGCACGCCAGACCGCTCCCAAGCCATTGTCCATGCCGCCATATGCCACCACCACCAGCCGCCATCTCTCTCTCTTTCTCTCCCTTTCTCTCTCTCACGTGAGGCAAGACCCATGGCCAAGCAAGCCGCGCCGTCGCCGCCCAAGCCGATTGCCACCACCGGGGAGCCGTACACCGTCGCCGCCATTCCCGATTTAGTGCCGCCGCTCTCCGTTCTAGCCGCGATAGTCTAGAACGCAGGTAAGTCGCGCTCTAAACCTAATTTAGGATTTCAAGTATCAACAGGCGATTTTGGGTGAAACCGGGAATAGATTAGGTGCGGAATGGCATGATTTAGAAGTGGGATTATGTGGCGGGCCTTAGAATTGAAACAAAAAAATTTTTATTAGAAAATTTAGAATAATAGTGGGCTGTGAATTACTGTTCACGAGCTGTGATTTACTGTTCACGGGGCTGTGATGATTTGTTCGGGATGCAAGTTGGATTTTTAGAACCAATATTTTATGGCGAGAAAGTTCCGTAAAGGATCGGAATTAATCCGACGCCGTTTGGTGGGAGAAAAATGAGAATTTACGTGTTAGATGTATATTTAAATTGTAAATAAATTGTGGTGATTAAATTGAGCATGCTGTTGTGCAATTGGGTGACTGTATATGCTTGTTGGTTGCACACGTGAGTTAGATTAAATTAATTATTGGTATTATCATGTTCTATGCTGAATGTGCATGAGCTACGTGTAAAATTATGCATGTGCGGGCCACGTGTGAAGGGCCAGTTGCGTGTGATAAATGCGTGTGGAGCGTGGGCATGAGTGAGAAGGAAATTGTAGTGTGGCAAGTGATGGTGGGAAAGTGCGTGAAAAGTGCGAAAGTGCGAGTTTGGGATCGGGCCGAGTATCATAAACTCGGGCCGCGATCACGTAGGTCTGTTGCATTTGGCACAGGCTGAGGCTTGAAAAAGCAAGTATGAGAATCGATCCGAGGCACGATCAGCTCAGGTGAGACCGGGATTGGACCGAGACATCATAAGCTCGGGTTCCAATCATGTAGGCTTGTCGCATTTGGCGCGGGCTGAGTTGGGATCGGGCCTGGGGCGTGTGATGCTCAGGTCGCGATTGGGGCCTGAGGCGTGAACGGGTACGCGGGCCGGATGTGGTGAATGATCGCAGTGTGCCTGAGGTGTGTACTTCAACGTGGGTCACTGGCGAGGAATGAGAAAGAGGAAATGAGAATGGAAGGAATAGTGGGATGAGAATTGATACATGCGTATGTTGCATACGACGTGATTGTGATTGAGTACAGATGTACGCATGTTTGAGTCTGACTATATTATTTGAGGTGCCTGCGATGTAAAGACTTGATGTATATGAATGCACGTGTGTCTGTGTGATTGTCTGGAGGTACGTGATAGCCTAAGCTGGGTTTAGGGGTGAACTTACTGAGAAGTGTTCTCATGGTTGTGTAAACCAAAAATTTTCAGAACCCCGACCTGAGCGATGAACCCTCCACCACCGCCGCCAATACGTTTTGGAATACCAGTGCATACGGAGTATGAGGTAGCTGAGTTTTCGATGGGTAATGGGATGACCTGGATAAGACACACGACGACTGTGTTTGTAGAAGTGGGAAAGCTTGCCTTGGATACGAACCATTTTTTAGATTGAACGTCAGGTCATCGACTCCTTTTTTTATTTTGGTAGTTTTAGTAAAGTGTATACTGGTAGATAGAGGTTTGTTTTATTATATATATGGTGGAACAATTTGAATAAGAAATGAAAATGTATATTCTCCCAATTCTCCTCAGTTTAATTTGTCCGGGTGTTTTATGGTTTCCGTTTTGCGCTATTAAAACTCTGATGTTTAGATGAGATCGGCGATAACCTGGGACGTCGCAACTGTTGGACCGAAGGCGGGATGTCGCGGGCTCGACGGGGGTTCGGGGCGTGACAGTATAATCCAATCATTCCTACTTGTTTGTCGTCCACAAGCCATTTCAACACTTCATGAAGGGAATTATCAAGCCCGATGATCTTGCCCATTGGCATGTCAAGCCCTCGAAGAGGACGCGATGGCATTGTCACAATGCTGAATTCTCCTTTATCTTTGAGCTCTCTCGCTTTATTGAGCATTTGATTAACCCTTTTCCCCAATTTATAGCTCGACCAGCAGTTCTGTGGAAGATAACGACCGAGACAATTCATTCGGTCATGTTCCCCAACTTCTTGAAGAACTTGATCTTCTCCACCTAAAAATTTTTGCACGTCCTCTAACCAGCTCTCCACTTGTTTCGTGCATTGCGCACCTTTTTTTTTTTCTTCTCTTTCCACCTTGGTCTTCACATCTTCATTCCTGGCCTTCAGCTCGTTAGTCGCGTTCTGCAACAAGTCCACATTATCTTTCAGACAATAAATTTCGCCCAAAGGTTTTTTGGCCAAGCCCCATAATTCTTTGACGAGTTCTAAAAGAGGACTTGCCAAATCCATAAATTCTTTCCAAGATAAGAGATTGAAAAAACGAGTGTTTAGATGGCAGGAAAGCAGGTGGATAGGTGGTGTTCGATAAACTCTGCTGTATTTATCTCGATTGTTGTCTAGCAGACCAAGGAAAGAATATCAGAACATTTTCTTTACTTCGAGATGAGAAATGGAACTACAATTTTTCTTCTTTCTTCGACGGAGTCAAGCCGCAAAGAATCTTACCGTTCAAAAATGAAATCCACGAACGCGTGAGCCAAGAAAAGAAGAAGGTATCATGGCTAGTCTCTCTCCGAAGCACCCTGATGAGCTATGTTTAAGGTCTGTTTGAGACAATAATATGGACAAAGGCAAAGAATATCAGTTGCCTATGTTTCTTTGATATAAGGCAATGCTCATGTTCTTCCTGCTTGTGTCTATAGACTGCGTGGAATGCGATCATTGGTGTCCGGAAGCACAGAATCGCCATTTTTTTGGATAGAAGCAAAGAGTTATTCGATTCCTTTTTAAGATGCAAAATAATGTAATTGATGAGTCAGCCATTTAGAAGCTCTCCAATAGAAATTTCACAAATATAATTAGCTGTTTATTTAGTTTTATAATTCGAAAATTTGGGTAACTGTTGAAGCGATCCACAAAAAGCCTCCTCCAATACCTACTAGGACTAGAGTTTGTTTAGTCTTTTTTGGTAAGAGAGTTTGTTTAGTGTTTACATTTTTTTTTTTTAAAAATCTTACACTATACCCGAATTCACTTTTATTAGTATAGAATGCTTGAAACCGTCAAAAGTCATCTTACATCAATATACAGATTTGCATATAACCTTCTCCAAAGTTTTTGAAATTTAAAGAAAAAATTAATGTGAAAAGTAAAAAAAAAAATTACTTTTGCCTTTTTAGAAGTCCACCGGCCATCTACGGATATTTCCATTTGCACGATTGGTGCTGCCCAATTGGCAAGTCACAACTCACTTCAATTTACATGTAATTCTGCGGACATCAATTATATAATTCAATATCCTTAAAATTGCCCGGTCACCCTTTTCGTACTAGTCACTTTTCCTTCTCTCTTAGAATTATTGAAAAAATGTCTAACATTTTTCACTATTATGATTATTATTATACAATTACTCTATCATTGATATTTAAATCTAAACATAAGTTGCATGCAACCAACAAAGTTTTGCCATCTCAAACTCATTGCTATAGGATGAATAATAGGAGACACGTTTTAATAGCATGATTCCTCCTATTTTCGAGAAATTTCATGTTTTTCATGAGATTTCTCTATAAAAAAAATTCATGCAAAATAGAAATATCGTTCAAAAAAGTTATTGGAGAGGTGAGATAAGCATACCGGTTGTTTTGCCCTCTCGAACTCATTGCAACAAGACAAATGACAGGAGACACGCTCTAATAGTATGGTTCCTCCTATTTTCGAGAAGTCTCGTGTTTTCCATGACATTTTCTCTCGAAAAGTTATGTAGAATCAAAAGAAAATTGCCCCAAAAAGGTTGTCGGAGCGACGAGATATGCATCTTAGAAGTTTTGCCCTCTCAAACTCATTGCTACAAGACAAATAACAGGAGACACCCTCCAATAGCATGTTCCTTCTATATTCGAGAAAATTTGTATTTCCATGACATAAATTTAATGTCTCGTGGATTTTAAAATAGAATTGTTTTTTATGAAGAATATAATTAGTAAAGTAACGTCACATAAATCCATTTAATTTACTGCAAAATTAAATTAAAATTTGAATGTTAAGAAGATAACATTACTCTTAGAATATTTGAATAATAAATCACACCGTCATCTAATAGTTTAAGTTTTTAGAACAGTTGACAGTGGTCCCATCAAATCTCATGTGCTATCGGAGCAAGTTTAAATTTACAAGTAGAAAGAACAAAAAGACTTGGAAGTCTAATTGCTAGTTCGAGAAGAATCTCTGAAAATTAAATAACTAATAACATATCTTACTGATAAAATAAAATCGTTATACTTTGCAGCTAGGATAAGAACATTACGGGTATCATAATTTTCGCTTACTCTGGTATCATAATTTTTTTTTCCTACTTAAATGTCATGACTTTTAAAAGAACATTCACTTGAATGCTATAGAGAGAGTGTGTGGTAAATGGAGAGCAACAAACGATGCTGCCGGACCCGACCATTGGAAAGCGAGCGGCGAGGAGATAGGCGGCAGAGGCCAGAGATAAGAGGGGAGGGAGGGAGGGAGGGAGAGGGAACAAGAGGGATAAGAGTTCGATATATGGGGATTTGTGGGTGAAATACTCATAAAGCAAGAGGCAGTCAAACCAATTTAGAGTAACTGGATATGGTCCGACTACTCTCTAAATAACCGTTAGAGAGTTTGGACCGCCCCAGACACTATTGGGTGTGTTTAATATGCCATGTCAGCAGAAAAAACATCCCACTCAAGCCTCGCCACCTGTACCGAGGGTCCCACTTTGCAGAAATCTTGAATCTCTCTCTCTCTCACTCTCTCTCTCTCTCTCTCTTACTTTTGCATCATCGTCTTCCTCTTTCCCTATTCTAAAGAATTTCAGAAAATCTGTTTGTGCCGTTTGTCCCGGATTTACCACCGTCATCCATGCACAGAACTTTCCATGCACGATGATAAATGATGAAACGACCTTCAGCTTATCCTCCAGCCCTGTTCACGAATATTTTCTTTTCAACAAATTTCCTTTTATGACAGATATTTTCTGATATTTAGGGGGAAAAAAGAGAGTGAAATTTGAATGGGGAGTCCAGCACAACCATATATGCCGACATTTCCATTTCCTTTTCCATCGGTCAGAGCCGCCAATGGGGCTCCGGGACGAGACGGCGGAGGCGTTGGCGTAGGTGGAGGCGGCCGCATGGTTCGTCCACAAATGCAGAGAAGCCTTCGCAGAAGGGAAGGGAGATAGGCTGGTCTTCTTAAGCAGTGTACAGGGGTGGGGTGGGGTCAGAGATGCGGCCGGGATTCAAGCATAAGATCTTTGGTGATCGCTAAACATTAGCAAGAAGAAAATAGTAAACTTGCACCAAGATAGTCCAGTCACTAGGCAGGCTCATGAGCAATTCTGTATAATTAAGAACAAATCACTGCACATATATGGAGTCATCGGACTATAAGTTGCTGCACATAACCTAATCATGATACCTGTTAAATTGCACATTCTTAGCGAATCAGTAAGTTGCTGTTGTAACCTATTCCTATAATAGACGGCTACTTTCACGAAGCTTTCTACCAGAAATTTGATGTTATAGATTGAGTTCAAATTTGCTGTATACGTAGGACAGTCTTGATCTGTAATATGATTAGTAAGTTTTCTCTAAATAAATGATAGAAGTAGCTAGTAACAATACTGACCCATCAAAAGGTTATTGCCGACAGGTTGAAATAAAAGGGCAGGAGACGAGCTTGATTGTGGGGTCCAAGCTAAGAACTTGGCCCGAAAGTCCTGGCTCAATGTCCATCATGATCTGACAAATATAATAATTTCATAATAAAATAATCGGTCTTCGATGGCACGAGCGAGCCAAGCCCTCAAAAGGAAATTGTTTGCTCAAGTCAACCGAATTTATATTTTTTGGCTTATTGGGCTTGGACGAAGTGCAAATTTATAACCTTACGAAGCACGATCATTACCCTTTATAGTTTACTAATCCATCTTCTACATTTTCTAAGATCAACTTTAATAGTTGAATCCCTGCTTACTTCGAGAAATGAGAACCTACTGCTATAGTGCAAAAGCTAATTTAATTCAAAATAACACGATAGTTGTTAATATACTTGATAAGTTGCCGAGCCTCCTAGACATTTCCCAGCCTCAACATTCATAAACGTGAGACGCTTTTTATTGTGAGAACTGAAAACTTACCAATTTATTGAAAATATTGCCTATTGGAAGGCAATCCAACAGCTACTTTATACATTTTATGCCTTTGAAACTATAAGGTGGATATGGGCGGACGTAGAGATTGACAGAACATTAGTAAATTTTTCAAGAGGTTGGTAAAGATTGACATCATGGTAGTAAATTTTTGGTTTATGTACTCGTCGTGGGTGATAAGTTCTCAATCCACACAGCATGTGTAGTTTATCAAATGTATGTTCGGTCACTTTCCATATTAAACTTAGGGTCAACTTAAGGTTACATTGGCTGGGATAAATAGGTTCAAAATTCATATTCATCAACGTACGTATAACGATGTACAACGTAATGAAAGATTAGTTCCTTATAAAGTATTGACAAATTAAGATGTGCAAAAATTTAAGTTCCTTGATTATTCAATGAAGACTAAACTAAGATCAACCAAGGCTTTGATTAGCAAAAGATATAACTCGATATCTCATTTCACGAACACAAAAATCGGATCTAATTTTTGCAGTACAACGAAAATGGTGAAATTGACTCAAATGAGATTCTTATAAAAGATTTTTTGGGGGTCTTAAGGATCTTCAAACTTTCATAACCCTGATGCTTTGTGGGTTAAGCTTCTTAAAGAAGGTCTATATTTTCCACATTGTGACTTTCTTGAGGCTGTAAAAGGTGCTAAGGCCTCTTGGCTGATGTTGTAGTATCTTGGAGGGAAGGGAGATTATGAATAGAGGGACAGTATGGCAAATAGCATCTAGACAGGGTTAAGGTGTGCAAGGATAGATGGGGATAACAAAGGAGGAAATCAAGCTTATATTGGTTAGTAATTTGGTTGATAATATTCAGAGATGCTGGGATGTGAGGCCTGTCCTAGATTATGTTGCAGCTGAAGATAAGGATGCCATTCAACAAATCAAAGCTTAATGGTATCAGCGGTGAAGAATTATATGTGTGGCCTTTTCGACAGGAGGATGGTTGACAGTGATATCTGGGTATGCTTTTGTAATGGAGTTAATTTTTTTAGGAAGGAAGGTCCATCTATCTCAAAGGTGGTGGAAAGCAGTGTGTGGAAATGGATTTGGCCTGTACATTGTCCTCCAAAGATGGTCATGCACTTAGGGAAACTACACTCTTAATGCCTTAGCATTACTTTGGCCAAAAAAAATCCTAAAAATAGGCCAACTTTGATACGCTGTATTATTCTCTCGGTTTGGGTTAGATCATTTTTTTTTAAAGCTTAAGATCTTAGAGTCGAAATTTCATGTTTTTCAATTTAACTAACGATAAGTGAATCAAAACTTTTTGATAATAGATGCATACAAACACAATGTGAATGTCTGATTGTCTCCACTAAGATGCTTACAGAGAGTCTTGGTGCTCTTACCCTTCCATTTATTTGTTTAACGACCAAAGTTTTAGGAAGAAAATGGAAATTTCACATTCTTTCAGGTCCCGATTCAATCCGAAAAGTCAATTCCTTGTTCAGGTCTACTGAGTTCAATCGAAGCTAAAAGATTTGGCTATGATTCTACATCAGACAACAGTAACCACCAAGCTCTAGGACCTGTAGACTGCATTACCTGGTAATGCCTGTGCGGATAACAAATCACGGGAACCACATCAAAGCCGTGAAAAAGAATATGGATGCCTCTCGCCACCATTGCAGCTCTTAGATGAACCCCATCACTCCCGAGTCAAAGATGACGATGGGCTTTGATTTTCCTTCACTGCCAGGTCGTAACATCATTGAAAGCACTCCAGCAAATAAAATGATTGGGGGCCTCTCTTATCTCAACACATAATTGCACCAAAAGAGCTCCCATTCACCCAGAGAGAACGCAAGCGAAGTTTTTAACATATAACCTCACATTGACAGCTCTTCTTTTCAGGCTAGTTGGCTTACTTTCCATGCGCATTATAACAGCTTTCGAGAGAAATCCACCCTTCTCTAAATTTCGGGATGGGGAACGTGAAGATAGGAATGGGATTCCCGAGACTCGATCACCGTGGCAGCCAATCTTTTACGTAACGCAAACCACATGCGCCACTTCCGCACGGTGTAGAAACTATCGAACGCCTTAGAGAGAGGAGGACCAAGAAATAAGGGTTGCTCATTGCAGGCAAAAGATTTATATCGCTAGAAGGGAATGGTCGTTGTAGTGGCCTGAAGAATCCCACAACCATCACCGATGTGAATGAAGAGGAGGAAAACATGAAAAATGGGCACAATGACGATACCGTCATTCAGCAAATGTGGACAAGCACATATTACGTCTTCCCATCATAAGTTTTAGGAGGAAAATATGAGGCCATTCTGATATAACTGTAGGAGCTTATTACAGAACGAAATATGCCTCGATCAAACTCAGCTAGAATATCAAAAACATTTCCTAACAAACACAACAACAGCATGACAATGACAACAACCAATGAACTGCAATCTAAATTACTAAAAGTCGTCACTTATGCAGAGCACAGCAACAATTCTCAGCCCCTATGTCCACAGCGAGACAAGGAGGCTGGACTGTTCCATTTCTGTACCAAGTCGACCGCTTCTCAATCAATTCATTCACGAAATCGTCCAATTTCTCTATACCAACACTAGGCATCACCACGACATGAGCAATATTTCCCTCACAAGCCAGTTGCCATCTGCGCACAAACTCCTCTTCTGATGGCCGTTCAAATACAACTGTGCTGCTTAGCTCATTTAACATGGCACTTATCCCTGCCTCACGAAGACGATCCTTCAGGTAGTGGGCATTTCTAAGGCACTTCTGTACTTCCTTTTGAAACCCCTTGTAACCTTTGCGATTGAGTGTGTACCAAAGAAAGATAGGAGCGTGGCCATTCCTGCTACCCATGATGGTCGCATCCCTGGAAGCAAGGTATTCAACATTCCTCGAGAGAGCATTTATATGATCCATCCTTGTAATTTGAACACCACAAGGCATTGGACATCCCACAAACTTGTGGCCAGAAACACTTACACTTCCTATGGGCTTCTTAAAAGAAACCTTTGGTGCCTGTTCAACAAAAATAAAATGACAATGTTAAGGGAATACGTACAAGGCAAAGAAAGCTCTTTATGCATGAATAGCCAAACATAGCTGAAAACAAGGAGAAAGCAATCCAATCATACAACTCTTAGGAAAACAAACAATTAATTCGAATGATAAAATCTCCATAAACACCAGGTATTTAAATAACTTAGAACTTGGAATGATATATTTATATCTTTAAAAAAAGGAAAGCTAAACTACACAAACACAAACACAAAATATATATATATGTAGAATCGATCAAGTGTAACATGAAAATCTCTTTTCGGCACAATACAATCTCTCCCTATCTAAAAAGAGTAAAATAACTCTGATCCTTCAAGTCTTCTTCAAAATTAGTAACATGAAAATCAAATCACTTACCCGTTTGACAAAAGGCATCATGAGTCCAAATAGAGCTCCATCACAATGTATGTAGAATCGCTCATGTGTAAACCCACTTTCTTCAAGAGTTTTTATAATGAGATCAAGGTCATCCACAGCTCCTTTGACAGTAGTTCCTTCAAAAGAAAATTAATCATTTAGCTAAAACTTCATGATCTGTACGTTTACAACATGCACCCCATATATATGGAATGCATGAGGCTTACATGCAGAGAAAAGAGAGAATATAGATACCTATGTTAGCATTGATGATAGCAGGCTTATCCTTGTTAGCAAGTAGTTTGTCTTTAAAATCAGCACAGTCAATTTCCCCGGAAATCAGAGTTGCTACTTTCACACATTCCATTCTATACATTCGTGCTGCCTTGAAAACAGAATAATGGGACTCTCTTGATGCATATAAAATTCCATCAGGAAAAACTTCCCTCCTGCACATTCAAGGTTGTCATCGTTTCAGTCTTCTCGTCAAGTTTGCTTTATGTACACAGCATGAATAATGCAGCAATTATTTTTTTTTAACATTTACTTACCCCACTAAGATTCCATGAAGATTGCCTTCAGTTCCACAGTTTGTAATATAACCCCAGTAATCACTTTTCTCGATTTCCCACAAACGAGCAAACCAATCCAACACACCAACTTCAAACTGTCTTGAGTGCACTCCATAGTTGCTCTCAATAAATGGATCCCCAAGGTTATTGATTGAGAAATGCTGCAACTGTGCCAAAGCCCCATAATCGAAGTCCAGATTGTAAGGATAGCCTGCATAGACATTAAAATGCCAGTGAGAACTGGATATAGTTCACACTCAAACATAAGAGAGTTCTGTCTCTAAGCAATTGATATAGTTAACAATGTATAGAATTTCAGAGCAACTGAGTGTCCATATTCCAACAGATGCAGAGTATATGACAGCAAACATGATGAGAATGTTCACCAGCTTTCATTTATTAAAGCAAAGGGGTCCTTGTCTCCCAAACAACATACCACTGCAGTAAAAGAGTATTCTCCTGAGAAATCGGAGAACTTCCAGACATTGAGTAAGTTTCTACCGGTAGACATACACAATGTTCAGCTCAGAAAGCAGAAAGCCCACAGTTGCATCTAAGGCTAGCCAAAGACACGGAATTGACGACAGCTTACGGCCAACACTGAGCAAACAATTCCGCTGAATACATGTAGAGAAGACGAAAAGTTCGCCCCCGGATATTGTGGTCAGCGAAGTTAAACCGATTCGCCGAATCAAACCCCCGTTTGAAAGATCAAGCGCCTACAATCCGGCGACAACCAACACAACCAAACAGCAAACTTTTATGGGCAGGCTGATTAAATCGAAAGAAATGGGGGAAAAGTAGAACAGTTTCCTGAAATGGATCGATCGTCAGTGAACGCCGGAACTCCACCTTAGCCGCAAACAACAGCAAGCGGGGGAAAATCCACAAGCGAGAGCGCCAGATCGGAGAAGGCAGGCCACGAGAGCATTTACCTAAATGGTGCTTGGTCCTCTCCGTCAGCGTCTTCCGGTAGCGCGCCAGGACGCCGGCCATGTACGCGTCCTTGTCGCCGGTGAACTCGTCGTTGGCGTCGGGCTCCTCGATGGCCAGGCACGTGGTGTGCACGTTCCTCCCCAGCACGATCCCCCTCTTCCCGCCGCCGTCGGCGGCCTTCTTCCCCTCCTCCCCACCAGCCCCGTTCCCGTTCAGCTCCTCGGCCACCGCCGCCGGCACGGGCTCCGGTGCCACCGCCGCCGGGTCGAACGCCTCCGGCAAGACCTTCGCGCCGCCGCCGTTCATCATCATCATCTTCCCCCACCTCCGATGATCCGAGCCGACGAGAGAGAGAGAGAGAGTAGGAGCGATGGTGCGAGATCGCTCGCGTATTTATAGGCACGAAAGTGAAGCCCCTCAAGTTTTCTCTTTTTGGGGTTCCAAAAGCCCTTCGAGTTTGGCTTATTTACTTTTACCCCCCCGGTCTTTCCTCCTCCTTTCACGGACGGGACGGTCGCCGCCCGCCTGCCCGCCGCGTCCGAACCTGCCCACCTTCGCGGCAGCTGCCTTGTGGCTCCATTACTCGTGCGTTGCTACGATTCCACATCTACTACGTTTCGAATCGGCGGGTCGATTTCGATTCTTTGTTAAAGGTCATTTTGAATTCATCGGATCGGCACGAAGTTTTCCCCGAGTTGATGGATCGGGAAAGCCTCGCGCGCGCGCACAGATTTTCTTGGACGGTTTGAGTTTTTATGGTTGGTCCGGCGATTGGCCTCGGTGGAGTTTTTTAGCGGAAGAAATAGGAAATGCGCATCGAAGGGCTCTTGAAGATTTAGGTACACTTAACATCTTGAGGATTATGACCGGGGGCTAAGCGATATCTGAAATGGCTCGAAAAGGGGGGATGACAATGTTTTTCAAAAAAGGAGGTCCAAGAACGGCATAAATTGGGTCAGTTTAATTTGGGTTAGTCACCTAAATAAAAATTATTTTTTTAAAAAAATATATATCGATCTTTTATAATTCAAATAAATGTGTGTAATTGCATTTGGAGTTGATATTTTAATTTTTTATTAATACTATGAAAAACTCTAAACCGGTATACTTATAATAAATTTACCCCAAACTAATTTGTTGATTACAACAAACCTACGCACCCGTGACAAATTTACCATTCGTTAGCTTCCGTTAAATTTTACAGTAAAATCATTAAGTTGTATAATGCGTGGCAGTGGACGAGGGTACCAATTTAGGGTTTTACCCCCCCTTCCCGTTTGTTACAAGTGTATTAGTGTGCAGTTTTTCGAGGCACTAGTCCTATTTAATACAGGGTAAATTCATCACAAATGTAACAGTATAGGATTTTTGGTGGTCAAAAAATTAATTTAGAATAAATTTATTATAAATATATCAATTTATGATTTTTTTCGTAGGATTAACCCTTTTATTTTTCAGATAATTTACGGGCACGAGCATTCAAACCTAAAAATCCATACCAACACCTCACGAGTCTCGGAAAAGTGATTAATATTTTACTCAGATATTTATATCCTTATTTTTATTTTATCTTTTGGGGGAAATTAAATACCCCTTTTAGCTAAGTTCTTTTGGCAAACTCCATACCAAAATGAATCGGCTTCTTCTTCCCCCCTGCTAGCTCCTGTTGGCCTCCGATGTTGACGGCGAACGTCGCCGGGACGGAAGTTTCTTCTCTCTGACCAAATGCGAAAGCCACCCTCCTCAGTCCCGACCTCTCCGAGATATGATTTTAGGGTTCGCACCCCACCTCACATGCTGCCGCGAATGGTCCATCATCATTCGAGATATAAGAGGAGGCGGGCCGCGAAAGCGACCCGTCCTCCCGTCGTATAAGAGCACGGGTTAGATTTATGGGGCCGACGAGATGATTTCTCGCTCGCGTCGGCTAAACCTCGTCAGAGGAGGAAAGGACCGGCTCGTCACGTTTTCAATTCGAGGAAATTGCCTCGGCGTTCCCGTGCTTCCGCTAAAGTTGCAAGGTCGCCGCTTGTATTCGCGAAATTCGTGTGCATATTATTCTTGAGTATGGATTTAGGGTGCATGTCTTTTTGCACGAGCTAATTTCATAAATCAAATTATTTCCTGGGAAAAATTTATTGTAAAACATCTGGATGGGATCTCTTTAAATTCCCGTAATTAACTAAATTTGACATTGTAACTTCAGTGTACTCCATTCATTTTTCTTTTTTAAAAAAAAAGATTAATACCACGGAAAACCTAAAATTGATACACCCATGGCAAATTTACTCAAACTAATTATCTCAAACTGGTATGCCTATGATAAATTGACCACAAGGACCTTAAATTGCTATACTTGTGACAAATTTACCTTTCGTTGGATCACGGAAAGCTATAAACTGATACATATGTAACAAACGGAGGGTAGAACCCCAAACCAGTACGCCCGTTAACTAGGAGTGAGCGATTCCAAGTTCCTCACGGGTTTCACTTAGAACCTAGAACTTACCATTGGGTATAGGTTCATCATTTTTTAAAACATGGAACCTTCCCATTGGAACGTGGAACTTTGAATGTGGAATCTATAATGTCACAAGTTCTAAAGTTGGTTATAGGGTCTACCCAAGTTCCAACTGTATCATTAATTGAACAATTACAATGAATCATTATTTTTAATGATTACCACTTACTGTTACAATCTATTAACCATAACTTATATTTAGACACATAAAAAATATGAAACATTAACAAGTCATAAAATGAAAGCTTAAATCAGCGATTCCAAATTATATAGTCATCATCTGATGCCATGGAACATCGCAGGATCACGCGAAAACATAAATCAAAAAAAAACACAAAAAACTTTTTTAAGGTGTCAAGTTCTAGATTCCAGGTTTCAGGAACCTACTCGTCGAAATATATTTCCTAATTTTTAGAACTCGAAACTTATTCTGTATATCTTTTTTAATTAAAAAATTAATTTATAATAAATTTATCATAAATGTATTGATTTTTTTTATAATTTTTTACGAATTTTACGTGATGCGCCCCGTGGGCATCAAATCAGAGCTACGAATACTGTGCAAACGTGGGCAAAAAAGAGTGAGCGGAGACGAAGTCGCCACGTCGACACGGCGTCGTTTGGGGGACTACGCGACAACCGAGCGAGTCGAAATCGAACGGCCCCTCATCCGGACAGCTCAGCACGGGGTCGACGGGGTGTCGGTGGGAGAGAACTGGAGGGGATCAGATCCCGGTGGGTCCCGCGCTAACGGGGGAATCCTGATTTTGCCTGTGCCCCCCCGTGGGACCCGAACCTGAAGTCGGATGGACCCCACCGGGATGACGTGGAGCCCCCCCCCCTTCCTCTTTCTTTTTTTTTGGGCCTTATCTTCGTCTCCTCTTTCTCGGCCCTTTTGCGTTTCTTTCAAGACTATAGCTCTGATTGGCTTTTCGTTTTCTTTGACGGGGCGAAAGAATGATTAAGAGGTCAACAAGGGTTTGCTTGAGATTACTTAATTCTTTTGGCCCCCAAACAAAATTCTGAGAAAATCGATTATCTAGGATGCTACATAAATAACAAATGAAGAGTAGAGTATTTAATTCGGGAATGAAAAATAAAAAAATTGCCATAAACCTTTTAATAAGATCAATTTAGTCCCTAAACCTTTTCGCATTTGTACTGGTTTAGCTCATCGGGCCTGAAATCTGACGTGGACGCCGGCCGTCCGGTTAGCGCTAGCGTGGACAATTTTTAATACTGAATTGGCCGTTATATGTCGGTCATTTGCAACCAAAATTGGCCGGATAGACTCAATTGGCACAAATACAAAAGCTTTATGGTTAAATTGATCGAACTGAAAAGTTTAAGACTAAACCGGCACCAATGTAATGTGTTTATGACTTTTTTTGTACTTCTTTATATTTAATTCGAGTTTAGTCATTCAGAAAGAACAACGTCAATTCGGATGATGCCTTGGTATTACTAAAAGAGCGACACACGAATAAAAAGGCGACTTGGCTTTATGATTACTATTGCGATTAGGCTTCACTGTCTAGCCATTTTCAATAAATGAAGTTTCATGATGGATGTTGGGATATACATAAACTTTGCATGACCCAATAAATTTTGTTATCACATGAAGTTAATTAACGAAAGAAACCCCTTTAACTTTATGTTTCGACTTAAGCAGCTATAATGATGGAAAATGCGTTCGTGGGAAAAAGCCAGCTAGCCTTACAAAATTGAAAGCATAGTCCATTGCATATGGACGGACATGCAGAGAACGGTGCGCAGTTACCAAATAGAGACCCACCAATATGTAAGATGGGGTCATATCATATTCATATCGTATGTCGTCCATTTGCCAAGGACTCGTCTCCTTACAGGAGGCATCGCCACGAGGTGCGGTCCATGTCATGCACCTGGCCCCTATACATAATCAAGTATCTGGATTGAAGTCCCATATTATGTCATGTAAGTGGACTTAAAAGTCCCACGTCCCTCCATATAGATGAACTAAAATCTCATGTCATTTCATTTCTTATTATCATCCTTTTAAGAGAGGAGGCCATATATACATACCACCGTAGGTTGTGACTAGAGCCCATGTTGTATACATGGCAAAATTGCATGGTAAAAAGCATGTTTCCAAGTGAATCATCCCAACCACAAAATCCAAAGCTCATGTAGTCCATACCTCTTTTCTATGGCAAAATGATACAAAAAATCTCAAACCATAAATTTGATACAAAAAATCCTAAATTTGTACATGTATGACATATCCGCCCTTCGTCAAGATTCCGTCAATAGGCATCATTAAAAATTTACCTACATAGATGCCAAAAGACAAACGGTATTGACATGATGCCCATATGATTTAAATAAAATAAAAATGACGTTATTTTGGCTAAAAAATTATTTAACGGAACTTTAATAGATAGTTCAAAGTGAATATAATTGGGGATTTTGATATCATAATAAAAAAAAATTAGAGTAAATGCGTAACGATGGACATAATTTTGAGCTTTTGGCGGTTTTTTCCCTTAATCTAAAGACCAAGGTAATCAATCCCTTGAATTTACATGCACTGCCCAATAATTAATATATTGGTGGTGGGAGGCGAGAGGATGGAGGGAGGAAACAAACGCTGCGTTTTCTTGTAGGTTTGCCATACGAAGTCGTTTTTTCGGCTTTGTGGAAAGTAGCGGCACATTTTGCCGGGCCAAATGTGTAGATATAAGTTGCTATTGATAAAGAAAATATTTTTATCGGCTGATTATTTCAAGTGATATGAGAGATTAATTTTTAAGAAAACGTTTTCCGAATCATTTCTTTTTCACAAAACAAAGGGAGCCTAATTTGAGCTTTTCGATTCAAAAAAAAAATCTCAAGATGGTTTCGATAATTAAAGTCTGCCCCCGTTTCACTAAAAAAATGGGCAAAGTACTTTTAGAATATGATGGATTGATGAATGAATCGTCCAAGGTTGTGAATGGTTCATTGTTGATTTTGGAAGTAAATGACAATAAAATGGAAAAGTACGATTTTAGGAACAATGGTAGTAAGTGATATAAAATAAAGGTAAATGTTGAATATTTTGATTGATTGCAGGTCTTTTAACAAAGAGTACAACGTGGGAATTTATACCATATTATCGACGGTTTCAAACAAAGATTTTTGAATTCAAGTAAACAAATAACTTCATAATCTTATTTGCAGTAACAAGAAGTTACTCCACACAAAACTTATCTACAAAGTTATACAATGGCACTTTTCCACAAGAAATTACAAGAATCCCAAAATAGTGGTAATAAACATTATTACCAAACAGTTACTTTTTTGTGTTGATTGCCCTCTGTTGATGGCTTTGTCAATCCACTTCCTAAGTCTTGATGAAGGCTCTCTTCAATAACTTTTAGGATGTTGTCGATGACTTTCTTAGCGAGTTGTTGATTATTTAATTCATTTTTTTACCAAACTCTATTCTCATCAGCTAAATCTTATACTTGTCAATAATAGCCAAAAGTTGGTCTTTTTAGGTTGTCAATGCAACTGTAACGATTAGTAATCAATTAAAGTATCTAATTTGACAAAAAAAAAGGATTCTTTCCCTAAAAATAATCTCTTGTATTATTTGAAATAATTAACAAAAATATTTTCGTTATTAGCAACAGTTTATATTTGAACATTGATGTGGACGTTGAAAATTTTTTTATTCATTCAATATTGTGATTGTTATAAGAGATAATTTTTACAAAAGCGCGAAGTTCTTTTAGAATATGATGGCTCGACGAATTAATCGACAAAGGTTGTGAATAGTTTATTTTTTATTTTGGACAAGTAAATAACAAAAATGGAAGAGTACGACGCTAGGAACAAATTGAGTTCTTTGATTGATTTCGGATCTTTTTTACAAAGAGTACAGCGTGGGAATTTATAGCCTACTCTCGACCATTTCAAACAACAGTTTTTTAATTCAAATAAATAAATAACTTTATAATCTTATTGCAGTTACTCCATGCAACACTTATCTACAAAGTTATTCAACAACACTTATTCACTATTACAAAAATCCTCAAATAACGGCAATAAACATAATGATCCAACACTTACGTTTTTGTGTCGATTGCCCACTGTCAATGAGGGTCGTTTTTGTGTCAATAAAGGGTCAGCGAGGGTCGTCGGGCTTCGGGAAGGCCCAAGCGACCTCCCGCTGGGCCTTCCCGGCTGCTATGGCGGCAGCCACCGACAAGGGCTTGGCCACCGCCACAGTTGCTGGTTCGGTCTTTTTTTTATAGCTTTTTTCTGATTTAATTTATATATATATTTTTTAATTTTTCTGACGTGGCGCTTGTTAGACGCCACATCATCGCCACGTGTCTCAAGAAAAGTAATAAAATAGGACACGTCAGTGGCAAGTCAGCATTTTCGGTTAGTAAATTAGACGGTGTTAACTTTAGGACTTGATAGAATCAATTTGACAAGTTTTAAGATTCAATTACATCTTTTGCAAGTTTTAGGACGCAATTGCACTTTTGTAACATGTTTTAGAACTTTTAGTGCACATATCCTAATATTCTATTATTAAGTCTTATGGTTCAAGTTTATTGTCATGGCTTGTTTCGGACCATTAACGTTTTATGTTTCGTCTGAATTCCAACTATCTCCATTGTTAAAGTATTCTACATCTTTCGTCTACATGATTCGTATGCTTTTTATATATTTGTAGTCACGCTCAATTTGTAAACTTAAGCTTTTGGATTATACAATCTGACGTGTTATCTAAGTTAGATTTTGCTCTAGATTATTTCGCATGTGCAATCCTCATTTGTCAAATTCCACAGCGTCATTTCTAATTCAGCTTATGCGTAGGGGTATTAAAATATCTTATTTCGCACCTTTGCGGGCTTTATGTGTTAAACTTTTGAATTGTCTATGCTAACATCCATCACGGCTCAAATAGCAGCAATGCAATTGGTCGCTATCGCCGCAACCACCAACCGCCATCAGACTCCATCACCACCGCCACCAAACACCAAGGGTCGCCACCAAACACCAAGGGTGACCACCACGCACCAAATTCCACGGTGCCCCGAATTAGAGATGCACGCTCTCATATCCGAGGTTGCGTGCTTCAATTAGGATGTGGCTTGCCTTAAACAGAGGTGGCGCCTCGAGTCCGAGGCAGTGCGCTATAGATCGAAGCAAAACCCCTAAAAAATCTAGATCGGCAGTCGAAGTTTATACGGATAAAAAGTAATCAATTAACGTGTTGCCATTAGTAGGTGGGTGATGGGTACGGCATGAGTTGCAGGTCCGATAGATATGGCGCCAAAAATGAGGGTGCCGCGGTGATGGGTTCAGAGAGGTCGTCATTGATGATGGCTTCATGACACGACGGTTGTGGCTACACAAAGAAGAAGAAGACAGGGCCATGTCTGGACAGAGAAGGAAGAAGAAAGAATAAGAAGAAGGAAAAGAAGAAAGAAAAAGAGAGAAAAAAACATCATTAATTATTTTTAGTCTTAGTTGGCATCCTAGTCATCATCTTTGGACAATTTTTGTCGCGTAAGCATGCCACATCATCGTTCTAAACGGTTACCTTACCGCGTTAGTACCAAGCCAATAATTTCTGTTGATAGATTTAACAGAAGCATCACATTGAGGCTAATTTGAAAAATTGAGACATGTGATTGAACAAAAGAAAATATTAGGTTCTTGATTTAAAAATGAACAAAAATTAAGATATTTGCGACCGGCTAAAGACAAAGACCGGCGAGGCTTGACCTTGCCTAGCCAAATCAGCATCTTTGACAATTTCTGTCGTGTAAGCACGCCAAATCATTGTTCTAAATGGTTACCTAACCGTTTTAGTATCAAGTTAGTAATTTCGTCGATAGATTGGAAAAAGTTAACATATTTGCAGTACATTATCTCTTAATTTGGCTACCTTCCTCTGGGGCTCTTCCTAGCCGAAGCCTAGTATCTCGGTATTTAAATCCAGTTAGGTCATAATTTGACCTAGCTTTTATTAGTATATTTTTGCATCGACTCATTCTACCTTCTCTTTTAGGAAAATAAAAGAAGAAAAAAAGAAAGAAAAGAAACGTTAATTCTACCTTTCAACCTTCAGTGTTCTTTTTTTCCATTCTTGTTATCTTTATGACATAGTTGCTGTCTTAAGGTTGAAACATAACATGATAGCCACCAACAGATATTCCTCATTTTTATTCTTTGAAGCCAAATATACTCCCTAATTTTCTTTAACCTAAATGCACATATAGCAGCGTATATATATATATATATATATATATATATATATATATATATATATATATATATATATATATATATATAGAAGGATAATAGCATCTCTAGATAGATAGATCCATAGTTAGCGACCTCAAGCTACTTTAAATTTAATAATCTACACTACCCTCGCAGGCTAGCATTGGAGATGCGAGGAATTGTTAGGAGAAAAGGGACCGGTATCTACAAAACTAGAGAAATCATTGGGTAGTCTCTTAGGGCCTATATGGTAATCATTTTATTTTTCTATTTTTTTTCGATTTTTTGTTTTTCGAAACATAAAAAGAACATGAATCTATTTGGTAACGTCAGTTAATTTTTCTACTTTCTAGATGAGAAAAATGGTTAGGGAATAGATTTGAAACATAAACAAGAAGTAAAAAAAAACCTACGTCTATATGATTATGAAACAAGTCATTTTCTTTTTTTTTCTTTTTCCTTTTTCCTTCTTTCTTCTTCCTTCTCTAGCCGGTCACTGGGCCTCGGCGATGGCCAGCAAGATCGACCTCGCGGTGGCCTGGCAAGGCCAGGCATTGGAGATGCGAGGAATTGTTAGGAGAAAAGGGGCTGGCATATACAAAACTAGAGAAATCACCGGGCAGTCTTTTAGGACCTATATGGTAATCATTTTGTTTCTCTATTATTTTTCGACTTTTTTTTTCTGGAACAAAAAAAGAACAGGAATCCATTTGGTAATGTCAGTTAATTTTTCTATTGCCTGGACGAGAAAAGTGATCAGAAAATAGATTTGAAACATAAACAAGAAGTAAAAAAAACCTACATCTTTATGTCCGAGAACAATTTATGAAACAAGTCATTTTCTTTTTTTTTCTTTTCCCTTTTTCCTTCTTTCTTCTTCCTTCTCTAGCTGGTCACCAGGCCTCGGCGATGGCCGGCAAGGTTGACCTCGCGGTGGCTTGGCAAGGCTGACCTCGTGGTGGCTCGGTGAGGAGGAAGAAGAATGGAGGAAAAACAGAAAAAAAATTAGAAAAATCTCAAAAAATTCCACATCACAAAATTTTTTTAGAGTCATACCAAAAGCTTTTCTCTTCTTTTTACATCAGAGAATATATATTTTATACAGTTACCAAATACGTTCGTTTGCTTAGAAACTCGTTCGGGAAATAATGATAGAAAAAATTATTTTTGAAAAAAAAATTATGTTCGAGAACGGAAATGTTACCAAACCCACCCTTAGTATAATGTGCCATCTAGTATTGAGACTAAGGCTCTTTCCGTCAAGTGTCAATACGACAGGTGTACCATTTAATATGTTATAGCATAAGGTCCCTCAGTTTCACCACGGATCAACGCATGCGGGTGTCTCACTTTCAAAAATTTGGCAATCTCGCCAGAAAAACTAGTGAGCCCGACGTTTTTAGGTCAAACATACTCGTGATTGCACCTAATTCATTCACACATTCTTTGGAGTTGAATTCAATGATTAATGAACAATAGAATTGACTCGTGGCTTAGGCGAACGGGCACTAACCTTCTCGTTCTTGGACCACAAATCTGAGTTTCAGCTTACGTTTTTACTTCTTCTTTTATTGGTCGAAAGCTTCCGTTTTACTTGATCCATGAGATAATGGGACATTATGAGCTTAATCATGTAAGGGGGGCTTCTTCTCGTCCTGAGAGAGAACATGGAAGGGTGTGTTTGTATAAGTGAAAAAGTTTTTTGCAAATTAGTTTTCTGGACCTTTGTATATTAGTTTGCTGAAATTGATTAGTCGATGAAAAATCATTTACAGCAAAAAAAAAAAAACAATGCATGTTCAAAGTTAGGAAAATTAATTCAATAACCTGAAAAATGGGAAAGTATTTTCTTGAAAAATAATTTATCAGAAAATATTTTCTTTTATCATGATATTTTTTTCCAAAACAAACACACCCCTAGTAATAATTCAACGTTACTCTCATGTGACCTCATAGGATACTCCTGTTTCAAATTTTAGTTGTCCTAACTTTAATATGAAAGTTTCTAGCAAAAACTTTCATATTAAAGTTTTGAGTATAAAATATCTCTGAAGTACTTATCACTCTAAAAGCAAATTAGTTTACTCATTAACTCTACGTAAATCTTTGTTTAATTAAATATTGCATTTTTTTAATTTGGATTTAGGTTCCCCTTATTCCTTTATTCAAATATAACGCAAGAAATGACGGAAATTAAATTCCTTGCTAGTGGTGACTTTTGAGTTAAGAGACTCAACACCATAAGATTCTACCACTCCATGAAATTTTTTATATTTTTTATTTTGGCGGGGTGAGATTGTATTGGATAGTATTAGAAAAATAACAGAATAATACTATAAGGGCTAGACTACTAAGTTTTGAAATTTGAGAGACTAAAAGCGTAATTCTGTCAAAAACAAAGAAACTTATATATATAATTTATTAATTATGTGTATATGTTTCCTCCATAACTTCCTATTTCTAAGAGCATGAGCTATATAACATGCACTTATCGAACTCAAGCCAGCTTTGATAATCAATGAATTTAGTATCCTTGATTTACCATCTTCCGTCCAATAGAAGTCAAGTCATATGGATCGTTTTGGAATCAAAGTTATTAAATGTGATGAAGAGTTTTCGACAAAGTTATGCCTTTCTCTAGTTAGATCCACCCTAGATACTCGCGAATTAGTATTAACCTAAAAATAGAAATTGGATTTCCTAATATTCCTTGATTGTGGCTGACATGCAAGAAAGATATACCATATGAATATTAAAAGAAGAAGAAGAGATTATGGATACGATTTGCACTTCATTTACTCTCGTCATAGTTGACTTCTTGTATGTTTATTGAGTAATTCTACCCCCTTTGGTTTTCACTTATTTGAAGGTGATGGCAAAGTCTATATAAAGAGCGGGAGAGCTTTGGCATTGGCATCACCAAAATCCAAGCTTTGGCGAGCTTGGAGAAGAACATGATGAGGTCCTCAATGGCCTCCTTGGTTGCCACCCTACTGGTGGTAATAGCATCTCTTAGCTTGCCGACGGAAGCCACCGAAAACCTCGGTATTACGATCCACACTACGCTTCCTAGGAAATCTCCTCCGCCGCCTGACTCCCATCCTCCTCCTCCTCCTCCATGGTGGCAGTGGCAGCCTTTGCCTCCACCATGGATCCATAAGTCTCCACCCCCTCCACCGCCCAAAATGCCGCCGCCACCACTGCCCAAGTCACCACCTCCTCCGCCACCTCCACCACCGCCACCACCACCCACTCCTCCTTCGCCACCACTACCACCCAAGTCACCACCTCCTCTGACACCTCCACCACCACCTCCTCCAATACCACCACCACCCACTTCTCCTTCGCCACCATCACCACCCAAGTCACCACCTCCTCCGACACTTCCTCCACCGCCACCTCCTCTGACACCACCACCACCCACACCTTCGCCACCGCCGCCACCACCACCACCCACACCTTTGCCGCCGTCGCCGCCACCGCCCAAGTTGCCGCCGCCACCACCACCACACACGCCTTTGCAGCCGCCGCCGCCTCCACCACCAACGTCACCTCCACCATCTCCTCCAACAACTCCACCACCCACACCTCCTCCACCACCTCCTCCACCACCACCACCACCACCGCCGGGTCACCACCCTCCTCCACCACCACCTACTCCTCCTTCGCCGCCACCACCACCACCCAAGTCACCACCTCCTCCGACACCTCCACCACCACCTCCTCCACCGCCGCCTCCTCCAACACCACCACCACCCACTCCTTCACCACCAACACCGCCAAAGTCACCACCTCCTCCGACACCACCCACACCACCTCCAACACCCACGCCTCCTCCACCGCCGCCTCCTCCAACACCACCACCACCCACTCCTTCACCACCACCACCGCCAAAGTCACCACCTCCTCCGACACCTCCACCACCCACACCTCCTCCAACACACACCATCGCCCCCACCCACACCCCCCTCCGCCACCACCGCCCCCGCCGCCACCACCACCACCAAGTCACCACTCTCTCCGACACCTCCACCACCCACACCTTCTCCACCACCGCCTTCTCCACCACCGCCTCCATCCACTCCTCCTTCGCCACCACCACCACCCAAGTCACCACCTCCTCCAACACCTCCACCACCGCCACCACCTCCAACACCGCCCCCACCCACACCCACACCTCCGCCACCACCGCCACCTCTGACAACTCCGCCGCCGCCACCACCACCACCACCCAAGTCACCACTCCCTCCGGCACCTCCACCACTCACGCCTCCTCCACCACCACCTCCCCCAACACCACCACGACCCCCTCCTCCACCGCCACCGCCACCGCCGCCGCCACCACCACCACCACCACCACCCAAGTCACCGCCACCGCCACCGCCACCACCACCCACCGCCACCGCCACCACCACCGCCACCGCCACCCCCTAGATCGCCATCGCTACCACTACCGCCATTGCCATTGCCACCACTATTGCCATTGCCACCGCTGTCGCCATTGCCATTGCCACCGGTTAATAGGCCTCATTTACCACTACCTAAGCCTAACAAGCCTCCTCCATCACCGCCACCCCCGCGGGCTCAGATCTCCTCCTCCTCCTCCTCCTCCTAGGCGTGGAGATGACTAGGGAATGTATGTCGCTTGCCAGGTGAGACACTCTCAGGAATGACCGAATCCAAACAATCTGCTTACATAAGTCCAGTATTGATGCTCATTGTCCCAACAGCCGACTTTCTTATTCGATCATGCAATGTGTTTCTGTTCCATGCATTATTCACTATTTAAAATAATAGGAAATTGATTTCTTTAGCAAATGATAGAAAAATTATTAATTATCTGTCTTTTGCAGGATATGGACACAAGAAACATGAAGAATAAGGGGAGGCTCAAGGTCCCTAGTGAAAGGGAGCTCCTAATAAAACATCCATAATCTTTGAGGCAATCGTCCTCACTTATCTTGGCTTTCATATGATGTTGCTCTCGACTGCGAGTGTCAATGTCGGTGTAACGTCTTGTATGTAGTGAAATGAAAGTGCAATATTGCCTCGAAAAGTTTCAGATTTCTTTTGGTGATTGCCCGGTTCCGTATAGAATGTTTTAATACTTAAATTTCAAATGCAATTCCAGGAGGACCAAAGGACATTTGAATAAGTTGATAAATTCCACATTATTCCGGTACAAAATGTTAGAATATCTCATCATAACATAAAATTCCGGCTATTGGTGAATATTTTGATGAAGGAATCATTAAATATATTTAAAAAAACGTACTTGAATGCGTAAAAATGACGCCTTTGTTGAAACCGGAAGAAAACTGATTTCTTTCTCCGATCCCTTTTCTTAATCTCACGACATAGATGGAATTTGCATATATACGTGTGTTGTTAGAAAGGGCTAGTTTTATATTGGTACATCGATCAAATAACAATAAGTTTAAATCAACGCCCGAGATTTTCTATCCAATAATTTTTGCGTTAATATATTTGTAATTTCCATGATAATCGGACCACTTAATGATATTATTTTATAAATCCATGATCTAGCCAATCTTCTGGGGATTTTCTTAATATTTTCGCGATTTTTAGCGACACAGGATGCTACTGTAATGGTTCAATACCATCAAAATCATGATATAACTTATGTGGTTAGTGTACCTCCCCTAATGTTCAAATGGCCTTTTCTTTGACAGGGCAAAAGAATAATCAAGAGGTCAACAAGGGTTGCTTGAGATTACTTAATTCTTTTGGCCTCCAAACAAAATTATGAGAAATCGATTATTAGGATGCTAAATAAATAACAAATGAAGAGTAGAGTATTTAATTCGGAAATAAAAAATAAAAAAAAGTCATAAATCTTTTAATTGGGTTAATTTAGTCATAAACCTTTTGCATTTGTATTGATTTAGTTCATCTAGCCTAAAATCAAATGTGGATGTCAGCCGTCCGGCTAGCACCAGCGTGGACAATTTTTAATACTGAATTGGCCGTTATATGTCAGTCATTTGCAGTCAAAATTGGCCGGATAAACTCAATTGGCACAAATGGAAAAGTTTTATGACTAAATTGGTCGAATTGAAAGTTTTAAGACTAAACTAGTACTAATGCAATATGTTTATGACTTTTTTTGTACTTCTTTATATTTAATTCGAGTTTAGTCGTTCAAAAAGAACAACGTGAGTTCGGATGATGCCTTGGTATTACTAAAAGAGCGACACGTGAATAAAAAGGCAACTCGGCTTCATGATTATTATTGCAATTAGGCTTCACTGCCTAGCCATTTTCAATAAATGAAGTTTCATGACGGATGTTGGAATATACATAAGCTTTTCATGACCCAATAAATTTTGTTATCACATGAAGTTAATTAAGGAAAGAAAACCCTTTAACTTTATGTTTCAACTTAAACAGCTATAATGATGGAAAATTGTTCGTAGGAAAAAGCCAACTAACCTTACAAAATTGAAGCACAATCCAATGCATATGGATGGACATGCAGAGAACGATGCGCAGTTACCACATAGAGACCCACCAATCTCTAAGATAGGGTCATATCATATTCATATCGTATGTCGTCCATTTGCCAAAGACTCGTTTCCTTACACGAGGCATCGCCACAAGGTGCGGTCCATGTCATGTTCCTGGCCACAAGTATCTTGATTGAAGTCCCATATTGTGTCATGTAAGGGGACTTAAAGTCCCACGTCCCTGCATATAAATGAACTAAAATCTCATGTCATTTCATTTCTTATTATCATCCTTTTAAGAGAGGAGGCCATATATACATACCACCGTAGGTTGTGACTGGAGCCTATGTTATATACATGGCAAAATTGCATGGTAAAAAGCACGTTTCCAAGTGAATCGTCCCAACCACAAAATCCAAAGCTCATGTAGTCCATTATATCTTTTTAATCTATGGGAAAAAGCCACAAAAACTCTCAAACTATGCCTACTGTAACAGATATATCCTAAACTTTTTTCTATGACACAAAAAATCCTAAATTTGTATATGTGTGACATATCCGCCCTCCGTCAAGATTCCGTCTATAGGAATCGTTAAAAATTTACCTACATGGGCGCCAAAAGGTAAACGGTATTAACATGACACTCATGTGATTTTGGTTGAAAAATTATTTAACGGAACCTTGACAGATAGTTCAAAGTGGATATAGTTGGGGTTTTTGATATCATAATAAAAAATTTAGAGTAAATGCATAACAATGGACATAGTTTTGAGCTTTTGGTGATTTTTTCCCTTAATCTAAAGACCAAGGTAATCAATCCCTTGACTTTACATGCACTACCCAATAATTAATATATATACACATAAATATGTCAAATAAGTTAACATCATCAAACAAGCCCTTATTATAAAAAGACGTACTTCCAAGATCTGTAATAGTCCCATAATCGTCCCCCAATTCCCGCGGGGGACATTTTTCTCTCTCTATTTTGTTTAAATGCTAGACATCGACATATTATATATACCAAATGAATAAAAAACCAACTTTAGAGAATTCAGCAAGACAAAAGTTAATCATCGCATCTTACATAGGCTTGCCGAAATTCATGGAAGAGATAAGATGGGGTGTCTTGCATCTTTTTGTCCTTTTGCCCAGCCTATGGACCTCATAATCTGCTATTTGTCTTATGTCCGTGGTCTTTCAAATTCGCCTCCTAGTTCTCGGAACACAATCCCATGAAAACTTCATGCATGGTCATTGGAGAAATTGAACCTAAGGCGTTTTCCAGAATTTTCGCTCGAGTCGCATTTCGATGGTGATTATGTAGTTTCATTTTTCTTGTAATTTTCATAAAAAATACATCTATTTCGGCGTCCATTATAAAAATAGCCACATTTAATCCGACGTGTCGGTGACATGTCACTGGGCGCAAGATTGAGGACATTACAATGACTGCTGTAGTTAATGGAAAATTATTAGGTATTCCCGGCCTACATTGAAGGGTGTAAACATGGAGAAAACTGATCCGAAGATGGGAAGCCCCCACGTAATATGCAGTTTCCACCTTCGAATGGCATATTACAGATGTGTCTTCCTTTAACCTATAGAAAACCACATGGAGTTTGGGGCCCTTTAGACTTTTTAGGGGTGGACAGCAACTCCAAAGGGTAGCATAGATGAAAGAAAACTCATGCTACGATCGTGTACATTATACTGCGAAGTTATTTTACACTGGTTAAAGTATCTTGTGCGCTTACCAGGATAGGGTCTATGGGCGATCAAGAGGGCCCGTGGCCGAGGATAGCAACCTCCATTGCACTCTCGGAGGCGCTCGCCTAAGGTCAGTCGTAGTTGGCCGAGCCTATGTCATAATTTATGGCATTCATTGTGCTGCACCATGTGACTTAACAAGCCTAGAAGCGATCTAGTCCTAACCCTATCGCGTTCGACTCATTTGTTCGAGGGTTATTGAAACGTTGCTTGGAAAGCGCTAACGAGGATGCATATGTATCTTGTACATGCGTGCCTGTTTGCATGTATCTTGTATCCCTGCGATCAGATCGGTCCTAGGTTTCACACTCACCAGATAAAGGGGTGTTGTAGTGAACTAGGAATGCGATATGGACTGAATATGTCAGATGCATTTGTGCCTAGGACCATTCAAGTAACGCGTACGTTGCTATGGATCATTAACTCAATTTCAGTTTCTGTGTCTTCACAATCCCATTGAGACCAAACTTTTACAATTTCTCAGAGTCTATCTCAAGTAATGTTCCTGGAAGTCCATGGCTCTTGTGATGAAGAGTGAAATGAGTGTATTACATTCCAATCTGCTTCTCTCTGAGGAATTTAAAGACGACACAATACAAAAGAACTAACCAAAATGGCTTTTAGGAGTCATATATGGCAAGTCGTCGAAGCCGCCAGGGCTCCGATCCCCTCCATTAGTCAGTATTTCCTTGGACTGCTCCGGCAAGACTGACCGGATCCTGACCGTTGGCTTCCGAGGTGGCAAACGCGGCGCGGGATCTTCGCCCTTCAAAATCCTAGCGGCCTCCTTCATGGCAGGCCTCTTCTCAGGGTCGGCATGCACGCAGCAGAGTCCCACTCTCAGCATCCTCACCATCTCGGCCTCGTTGAACCGGCCTCTCAGCCTCCGATCGACGGCCGAGATCAATTTCCCCTTCTCCCACTGGCCCCACACCCAGTCGACCAGGATGACCCCGCCTCGGTCAACCGGCAGCCGACCTGTGGCGACCTCCAGCACCACCACCCCGAAGCTGTACACGTCGGTCTTCGTCGTGGGCACGCCGTAGTACACGTACTCAGGTGCCAAGTACCCCATTGTCCCTGCCGGTATCGTCACTGCTCGGGTCCTGCAGCTGTGCTCGTACACCTCCGCCAAGCCAAAATCCCCCAATTTGGCGTTGAACTCCGAATCGAGCATAATGTTGCAGCTCTTCACATCTCTGTGAATGATCTGCCTCTCGCACTCTTCATGTAGATAGGCGAGGGCCGACGCGACTCCAAGGACAATTTTTTTCCGCTGTTCCCAGGAGAGGAACTTCGCTGAGTGCGAACTGTTGTGAAGGAACGTGTCCAAGCTACCATTGGGCATGTATTCATATATCAGGAGCAGTTCATTCCCCTCACAGCACCAACCCTGAAGCTGGACTAGATTCTTGTGCCGCAAGCAACCGACCATGGTGGCGAACTCGGTCGTGAACGGGCACCGGCAATTCATGATCCGATTATCGCGGTCAAACCTCTTGACAGCCACAGTCCCGCCGGATGGCAGAGACCCCTGGTAGACAGTGGCCGATGCACCCTCACCAATGATCTTGCTCCTGCTGAATCCCATTGTGGCTGCTCTGATTTCTGCAAGTGAGAGTCTAGTTGGGACCTTGTTCAACTGGAATCTTGGGCCTTCTTGGGTTCTCATTTTTCTCTGCCTTGAGTTCTTTATCAGATAAAAACCAGCCACACTCAAAATCAAGATCAAGGAAATTAGGAAAGCTGCTAAACCTCCGAGTCCGAGAGCCATGTCCCTTGTCTTTGTTCCTGCGTCACGGCGATCAGACTCAGAGCCGTCCATATCAATGATTGAATCTTCGGTCAAGCACGTTGAACACTCCCCTTCGTGGACATTGTCGTTAGCCGAAGTCGAAGTCGGCAAAAGCCCGAAAGTCCTGAACCTCCAGTGACTAACAATATGAACTGCGGAACCCTTGCCATTCGAAGCAGAGAACCCAACGTGCATATACTCCTTGAAATGCCTGGAGAGATCAATCTGTGCGACCAGTGCAGGACTTGTTGGCCTGATGTGCGAATAACTGATCCAAATGCGTACCAATTTGACCGCATTCCTGTACTCGATCCAGGTTGTGATCTGCTTCCCGCTTTTCAGATCGACCCCTCTTGAGACCACGTCGACTGAAGCCAGGGAATACACTGAATTCACATCGATGCCGATGTGGTTCCCGTTGATGTCCCCGAATGAAGGGTCGAAGCTCGTGTCCATCTCAACAGCAACAAAGGACGATTCTTGCGATCCAAACGCCGGCGCAGGGAGGCCCAAGTACCCATCCTGAGGGCTGAAAGAATCAGTGTCCGACGTGATCAAGAACGCCAGGCCATCGCCGAAAGGGCATGAGGGGTTGCGGAGAATGATGAATGAGAAGCGGCAGAAGAAAGACGCGGAAGAGTTCGATGAAGAATCAAGAAAGCGAACCGGGTGTGCGTAGAACGCCCTGCTGATGCCGCTGGAAGCAGAAGAGTAAGAGTAAGAGGAAAAAGGAGCGCAGCGACTGATGTTTTGCGTGAGGCTGATGGAATGGTTGCCGAAGGAAGCGTCTCCATAGAGAGTGACGTTGCGGGCGTGCAGGGATATGTCGGACACCGAGGGCGCAAAGAGGAGGAGGAGGACGAAGAAGAAGAAGAGATAGAAAGAGATGGGTAGGGCAAAACAGGAAGGCATCGCTTGTACAACAAACAAGGGGAATATGCAGAAGCGGAACAATGAATAAAAGATTCGATCTGTGATGGGGTTAAGCGAAGGGAAACGTGAAGGAAAAGCAGAGAGAGTGAGAGAGAGGGAGAGAAGCCGAACGAGAATCGAGCGGGAAATTGAAACAGAATAACGAGAAAAACAGTCGTCGAGATTGATCCCAAGGTGGAGATTCCATTTCTTTTCCCTCGCCTATGCCAGAGAGCATAGGGAGATGTTTTTCTTCTTGATCAATCTGAAAGATTGAAAGTCTGGTCTGCTAGCCAATGGAATTTGCTTAGCCTTTGCCTGTGCTTAATTTGGTATCTCATATCCAGAGATGAGTGGGATTACCTCAAGTGTCCCAAGTTTACATCTAGAAATACCAAACAATTGATTCACCTTAAATTTGCTTCATCATCATTCCCACCCATTGATCAAATAAAGTAATGGACATAAGAAATCGTATCGACTAAGTAATCCTAACGCCTATATACTATTCAAGTACATGCACTACTTCTTTCACATGATAATGAACCTCATGCGGATGGGACTGATAGTCACGCCGTATCACATATTTTTCCCTCGTCATGCCGTGCGGTCGATCATAGCAAGGGAGATTTACAGCAAGTCCTGTTTTATAATTATGGTTGGTAATTGACTAATAGGTTGCTTTTCTGTATGTCACGGTTTGTGGACCTCGTATTTGGCTTCTAATTACTCTAAGCTGCCTTATGTTGCCGATTGTGGTGGCTTAAATTGATGCACTTCATCATTGTATTTCTGAGCTACTACAAGTAGAATCTTTTCTTTTCATTCGAGACCCGTGTTACTCTGTAAATCCAACAGTCAAATATGACCCGAGATAGGCCCAATTTTGCACACTACAGAAATTTCTGATTTTCAATTTCCAAAAGTGAATTCTGAAACTAGAAGTTGAATGCTTTCCAATGCAAGAAAAAGGTCGAAGTTTTATAAGACCAACTGAACCCCCATTCCATAACCATAAGGAATTCAGGAATTGCACAGATTTTGAGACCTCTTAGTTTGAGAATAGGCTAGGTGAGGAAGGCTAAGCAAGAGCTTCTCATGGGTTGACGGCAATGCTCCACTACCCCTTAAGCAGCATTTCGTATGTGTTCAGACTGTTGGCAATGCTCCACTTCCCTGGCACTTTGTTCACATCATTGCTGAGTATCCGTAAGAAGGAGGAGCAAGTCCAACAAAATAGCAGGGAGAAGTTCTGAACAAGCGGGGTCATGGGTGGCTTGACAACAACAAAATGGTAGGCTTTACGGTTTCACTCCAACGAGTTCTTAGTTGATCATCCAACAGCACAACATAGATGACAGCTAGAAAGAGCTTGAAATGGTCAGAGATCAAATACCCAATAAAAGGTTGGAGATGATTACAACCAGCTAGAAATGAATACACTAACTTACAGGAAGAAATGAAGACATAGCAGCTCCAGAACCTGTACACAAATTTTCGATATTGGCGTAAATGAAACTTTTATTGTTCTTGTATTCCCGGGGAAAAATTCCGCAAACTACATTGGAATTGCGAAAACGAGCAATCTATGAAGAAGGAGCCACAGCTTCCAGCTCCAGGGACTCTTTGCGCTTGAGGTACTGATGCAAAATGGTTAATCGCGCCGTCTCGAATGCGAAGTAACCGATCGCAGAGAAACACGCGCTGTGGACGACCCGCGGCCCCATCCCGCGGGTGAACCCGACCAGCCCTTCCTCCTTCAGGATCTGCTTCACCATCGCGGCAACCCCGCCGTACATCACCGCCCCGACCTTGCTCGCGGCCTCTGCGCGGACCTGAGTCATCAGCCGCGTCTTAACCACGTCCAGAGGCGTGGTCAACGACGCGGATATGGCGCCGGCGAGCGCCCCGCAGCAAACGCTCTGCAGGGGCTCCATGTTGGCCTGCTTGGTCTTGCTCAAAACCGCAGCTTTCAGGTACTCGAACGAAGAGTAACTCAGAACACCCGCAGGCAAATTCCTCAACAGGGTAGCTGAATACCCAGCATAAAGCCCCAGCACGCCATCCTTCTCCAAGATCCTCAGCAGCACCTCCCAAGATCGTCCCTTCGCGCCCGCTTGCATCCTCTGCGTAATCAATTCTTTGGGCACCATGATAGCAGAAGACACGATGTTCCCCATCGCGCCGGCGGTCGGCGGGATGAGCACGGCGGGGTAATCCTCCATCTTCGACAAGACCGACTTCCCGAACTCGCAGGTACCGAAGTAAACAGCGGAAGACGCGGTGGACCCGACAATGACGGCGGAGACCCCGCTGTAGAAACCCCAGGATACCTCTCGATTGGAACGTCTTCACGACCGCGTCGAGCGTGTTCTTGTACAGCTCCGAGGCGCCCTTGGTCTGGAGCTTGGTCTTGATGGTGTCGAGCGGGTGCAGGCACACGTAGGTGAACGCGCCGGCGATCCCGCCACCGGCGGCGCCGATGAGGGCCCGCTCGGCGACGGAGAGGCTCTTCATGAGGGAACGCACCCTGGGGCTGTTTCTCGAGGCGGGCCTGAACCATTTCGGGTAATTAGGAGGAGGGCGCGGCGGGTTAGGGTTGTCGAGGGAGAGGGTGGCGGAGGAGAAATTTATGAGGAGGCCGGAGGAGGCGGCGGCGGCGGCGGCCTTGGGGGGCCGTGCGGGGGTAGGAGGGGAGACGACGAGGGAGGTGAAGTGGGCGAAGAGGGTCGCGAACTCCGACGGGATCGGGTGGTGGTTGGGGGTCGGACATGGGAGGCCGAGCGATGCAGAGAGCCTTCCCTCCATGCCCGTCTCTCTTCTCTTCTCTCTCTGCGCGTGCTCTGGTTTGGTGGTGGGAGGCGAGGGGACGGAGGTAGGACACGAACGCTGCGTTTTCTCGTAGGTTTGCCATACGACGTCGTTTTTCTCGGCTCTGTGGAAAGTAGGGGCCCGTTTTGCCGAGCCAAATGTGTAGATACAAGTTGCTATTGATAAAAGAAAATGTTTTTCGTCCGCTGATCATCTCAAGCGACATGAGAGATTAATTTTTAAGAAAATATTTTTCGAATTATTTTTTTTTTCGTATAATGAAGGGAACCTAATTTGAGCTTTTCGATTCAAAAGAAAAAATCTCAAGATGGTCTCGATAATTAAAGTCGGAGCCCGTTTCGGTTGGAAAAAAGGACGAAATACCTTCAGAATATGATGGATTGATGAATGAATGGACGAAGGTCGTGAATGGTTCATTTTTTATTTTGGACAAGGAAAGTAAATAACAAGAAATGGAAGAGTACGACGGTAGGAACAAATTGAGTTCTTTGATTGATTTCGGATCCTTTTTACAATGAGTACAGCGTGCGAATTTTATAGCCTACTCTCGACCATTTCAAGCAACAGTTTTTTTGATTCAAATAAATAAATAACTTTATAATCTTATCTGCAGTTACTCCATGCAACACTTATCTACAAAGTTATTCAACAACACTTATTCACAATTACAAAAATCCTCAAATAACGGCAATAAACATAATTATCCAACACTTGCATTTTTGTGTCGATTGCTCACTGTCCATGACTTTATTAATCAACTTCATAAGTCTTGATTAAGGCTCTCGTTGATAACTTTTAGGATGTTGTCAACGACTTCCTTGGCAAGTTGTGAATTCCCTTCAAGTTATCGATTGTTCTGTTCATTGTTGACCAAACTCTATTCTTATCGACTAACTTTGATATCGGAAAAAGTGCCAAAGAAGTTTTAAACCTTTTGTATTTGTGCCAATTTAGTCCTAAACCTTTTTTTTTGCGCCAATTCAGTCATAACTTTTTTTTTATGCCAATTCAGTCTTAAACCTTTTGCATTTGTTCCAATTCAGTTCTAAACCTTTTTATGGTGCCAATGCAGTCCTAAATTTTTTATATTTGTGCCGATTCAATCCTAAACCTTTTGTTTTTGTGCCAATTCGGTTCTTCCGATCAATTTTAGTCGGATTTTGCTGACATGGACACCAACCGATCGGCGGTCGATCACCGGCGACATGGACAACTTTAATAATATTTTAATATTTTTAAATATTTATTTTTTTAATTTTTTTCCCTCCCCTCCCTCCTTCCGCTCGGTCAGTCGTCGGATCGACAACTGGTCAGAGGCCAGAGGTTGGTGAGGTGGTCCAATTGGCTAGAGGCTAGAGGCCGGCGAGGCTCAACCTCACTAGATTTAGCAAGGTCGGGCCTCGCCTAGCCATGATGAGGCTCGAGCCCTCACCAAGGCCGCGTTGTGTGAGTCCTTGCCGTCCCTCATCTACCCTCACCGGCCTTAGGGCATCGGCGACTCTCTCGCTCAGAGTTGGGGCAAGGGTCGCACCCCCTCCTCCCCCCCACCCCAGATCGGGGCAGTAGGCCTTCGCCAAGGGCTCGCTCGGGGCCGGTGAAGGTAGCCGGGACCCGGGAAGGCCAGGCGACCTTATTGGTCCTTTCTAATTTGTGGCGGCGGCCACCGGTGAGGGCTTGGCCACCGCCACAGGTGCTGGTTGGGTCTTTTTGTTTTTTTTTATAGCTTTTTTATGATTTAATTTATACATTTTTTAAATTTTTTTCTAACATGGCACTTGCTAGACGCCATATCATCGCCACGTGTCTCGAGAAAAGTAATAGAATAGGACACGTCAGCAGCAAGTCAACATTTTTCGTTAGTAAATTAGACGGTGTTAATTTTATGATTTGATCGAATCAATTTGACAAGTTTTAGGACTCCATCACACCTTTTGTAAGTTTTAGGACTCAATTGCGCTTTTGTGACATATTTTAGAACTTCTCGTACACATATCCCAATACTCTACTGATTAAGTCTTATGGTTCAAGTCCATTGTCATGACTTGTTTCGGACCATTAACGTTTTTATGTTTCGTCCGAATTCAACGACTATCTCTATTGTTAAAGTATTCTACATCTTTTGTCTACATGATTCGTATGCTTTTTATATATTTGTAATCATGCTCAATATGTAAACTTAAGCCTTTGAATTGAACAATCTGACGTGTTATCTAAGTTAGATATTGTTCTAGATTATTTCGCATGCGCAATCCTCATTCGTCAAATTCCGCAATGTCATTTGCAATCCAGCTTATGTGTAGGGGTATTAAAATATCTTATTTCGCACCTTTGCGGGGTTTATGTGTTAAGCTTTTGAATTATATATGCTAACATCCATCACGGCTCAAATAGCAGCAATGCAATTGGTCGCTATCGCTGCAACCACCAACCGCCATCAGACTCCATCACCACCACCACCAAACACCAAGGGTCGCCACCACGCACCGAATTCCACGGTGCCCCGAATTAGAGATGCATGCTCTCATATCCGAGGTTGCGCGCTTCGATTAGGATGTGGCTCGCCTTAGACAGAGGTGGCGCCTCGAGTCCGAGGCCGTGCACTATAGATTTAAGCAAAACCACTAAAAAATCTAGATCGGCAGTCGAAGTTTATACGGATAAAAAGTAATCAATTAACGTGTTGCCATTAGTAGGTGGGTGATGGGTACGGCATGAGTTGCAGGTCCGATAGATATGGCGCCAAAAATGAGGTTGCCGCGGTGATGGGTTCAGAGAGGTCGTCATTGATGATGGCTTCATGAGACGACGGTTGTGGCTACACAAAGAAGAAGAAGAAGAAGAAGAAGAAGAAGAAGAAGAAGAAGAAGAAGAAGAAGAAGAAGAAGACAGGGCCATGTCTGGACTGAGAAGGAAGAAGAAAGAATAAGGAGGAGGAAAAGAAGAAAGAAAAAAGAGAGAAAAAAACATTATCAATTATTTTTAGTCTTAGTTGGCATCCTAGTCAGCATCTTTGGACAATTTTTGTCGCGTAAGCATGCCACATCATCGTTCTAAACGGTTACCTAACCGCGTTAGTACCTAACCAATAATTTCCATCGATAGATTTAATGGAAGCACCACATTGAGGCTAATTTGAAAATTTGAGACTAGTGATTGAACAAAATAAAATATTAAAGTCTTGATTTAAAAATGAACAAAAATTAAGATATTTGCGACCGGCTAGAGATAAAGGCCAGCGAGGCTTGATCTTGCCCAGCCAAATCAGCATATTTGGACAATTTTTGTTGGGTAATTACGCCAAATCATCATTCTAAACGGTTACCTAACCTTGTTAGTACCAGGTTAGTAATTTTATCGATAGATTGGAAATAGTTAAGATATTTGCGGTATCATTATCCCTTAATTTGGCTACCTTCCTTTGGGGCTCTTCCTAGCCGTAGTCTAGCATCGCGGTATTTAAATCCAGTTAGGTCATAATTTGACCTAGCTTTTATTAGTATATTTTTGCATCAACTCATTCTACCTTCTCTTTTAGGGAAATAAAAGAAGAAAAAGAGAAAAAAAAGAAACGTTAATTCTACCTTTCAACCTTCACTATTCTTTTTTTCCATTATTGTTATCTTTATGACATAGTTGCTGTCTTAAGGCTGAAACATGACATGATAGCCACCAATAGATATTCGTCATTTTTATTCTTTGAAGCCAAATATACTCCCTAATTTTCTTTAACCTAAATACATATATAGCAGCATATATATATACACACATATATTTATATATATAGAAGGATAATAGCATCTCTAGATAGATAGATCCATAGTTAGCGACCTCAAGCTACTTTAAATTTAATAATCTACACTACCCTAGCAGGCTAGCATTGGAGATGCGAGGAATCGTTAGGAGAAAAGGGACCGGCATCTACAAAACTAGAGAAATCACCGGGTAGTCTCTTAGGGCCTATATGGTAATTATTTTGTTTTTTTCAGTTTTTGTTTTTCGGAACAACAAAAAAAAAACAGAAATTCATTTGATAATATCAGTTAATTTTCTATTGCCTGGACGAGAAAAGTGATCAGGGAATATATTTGAAATATAAACAAGAAGTAAAAAAAACCTACATCTTTATGTCCGAGAATAATTTATGAAACAAGTCATTTTCTTTATTTTTTCTTTTCCCTTTTTCCTTCTTTCTTCTTCCTTCTCCAGCCGGTCACCGGGCCTCGGCGATGGCCGGCAAGGTCGACCTCGTGATGGCCTGGTGAGGCCGACCTCGTGCTAGCTCGGTGAGGAGGAAGAAGAATGGAGGAGAAAAAGAAAAAGAAATTAGAAAATTCTTAAAAATTCCACATCACAAAATTTTTTTAGGGTCATATCAAAAGCTTTTCTCTTCTCTTTCTATCCGAGAATATATATTTTGTATAGTTACCAAATGCGTTCGTCTGCTTATAAACTTGTTCAAGGAATAATGATAGAAAAAACTATTTCTAAATTTTTTTTTCGAGAATAGAAATGTTATCAAATCCACCCTTAATACAATGTGCCATGTAGTATTGAGACTAAGGCTCTTTCCGTCAAGTGTTAATGCGACAGGTGTACCATTTAATATGTTATAGCACAAGGTCCCTTAGTTTCACCACGGATCAACGCATGGGGGTGTCTCACTTTCAAAAATTTGGCAATCTCGCCAGAAAAACAAGCGAGCCCGACGTTTTTAGGTCAAACATACTCGTGATTGCACCTAATTCATTCACACATTCTTTGGAGTTGATTTCAGTGATTAATGAACAATGGAATTGACTCGTGGTTTAGGCGAACGGGCACTAACCTTCTCGTTCTTGGACCACAAATCGGAGTTTCAGCTTACGTTTTTACTTCTTCTTTTATTGGCCTAAAGCTTCCGTTTTACTTGATCCATGAGATAATGAGACATTATGAGCTTAATCATGTAAGGGGGCTTCTTCTCGTCCTAAGAGAGAACATGGAAGGGTGTGTTTGTATAAGTGAAAAAGTTTTTCGCAAATTATTTTTGTGGACCTTTATATATTGATTTTCTGAAATCGATCAGTCGACGAAAAATTATTTACAGCAAAAAAAAAACAATGCATGTTTAAAGTTGGGAAAATTAATTCCATAACCTGAAAAAGGGGAAAGTATTTT
Organism: Syzygium grande; assembly: GCA_024733475.1. Lineage (NCBI taxonomy): Eukaryota > Viridiplantae > Streptophyta > Magnoliopsida > Myrtales > Myrtaceae > Syzygium > Syzygium grande. The sequence continues at coordinate 25,238,735 of JAMXDD010000006.1, read as the reverse complement.
CCTGAAAAATAATTTATCGGAAAATATTTTCTTTTATCATGATATTTTTTTCCGAAACAAACACACCCCTAGTAATAATTCAACGTTACTGTCATGTGACCTAATACGATACTCTTGTTGCAAATTTTAGTTGTCCTAACTTTCATATTAAAGTTTTGAGTATAAAATATCTCTGAAGTACTTATCACTCTAAAAGCAAATTAGATTACTCATGAACTCTATGTAAATCTTTGTTTAATTAAATATTGCAATTTTTTTTTTAATTTGGATTTAGGTTCCCCTTATTCCTTTATTCAAATATAACGCAAGAAATGACAGAAATGAAATTCCTTGCTAGTGGTGACTTTTGAGTTAAGAGACTCAACACCATAAGATTCTACCACTCCGCAAAATTTTTTATTTTTATTTTGGGTGGGGTGAGATTGTATTAGATAGTATTAGAAAAATAACAGAATAATACTATAAGGCCTAGACTACGAAAATTTGAAATTTGAGAGACTAAAAGTGTAATTCTGTAAAAAACAAAGAAACTTATATATATAGTTTATTAGTTATGTGTATGTGTTTCCTCCATAACTTCCTATTTCTAAGAGCATGAGCCATATAACATGCACTTATCGAACTCAAGCTAGCTTCGATAATCAATGAATTTAGCATCCTTGAGTTACCATCTTCCGTCCAATAGTAGTTGAGTCATATTGATCGTTTTGGAATCAGAGCTGTTAAACGCAATGAAGAGTTTTCGACGGAGTTATGCCTTTCTCTAGTTAGATCCACCCCAAATACTCGCGACCTAGTATTAACCCAAAAATAGAAATTGGATTTCCTAATTTTCCTTGATTGTGGCTGACATACAAGAAAGATAGAACACATGAATATTAAAAAACGGAAGAAGAGATTATGAATACGATTTGCACTTCATTTACTCTCATCATAGTTGACTTCTTGTACGTTTATTGAGTAATTCTACCCCCTTCGGTTTTCACTTATTTGAAGGTGATGGCAGTGGCAGAGTCTATATAAAGGGCGGGAGAGCTTTGGCATTGACATCACCAAAATCCAAAGCTT
>JAMXDD010000006.1:24616407-24637567 GCA_024733475.1 Syzygium grande | reverse complement strand
AGTGCAATGCAATTTGACCCACTCTAGACTAATATTCAATTTGATGAATTGAGACTCAATTTGGTTAATTGCACTTCAATTAAATTTGTTAGTTAAGCTTAGCCATGCAATTACCCAAATTCAAGATCAATTGAGACAAATAAGTCAATTTGAGTCAATTTGTGCATGAATTACACATCGATTCAGTCCAATTTAATCCAATTCGTATTAATGGAGTCAATTAACCATGATAGAGATCGAATTGTGCAAATTTGAAATCAAGGATTGAATTGATTTAATTAGGCCAGATTCAGGGTTAACCGGTTTAATCCGGTTTGATTCAAATTGAACTAATCCGATCGAACTAGCCATTTTCCGGTCGAAAATTTCGACGATCGACAGTCCGTTCAGACCAACCAAGGTCGGTCACATTCTCATAAGCGCGAAAATAACAAAAATGCCCTTAATTGAGAATTACAAAAAATGCCCCTAAGAGAAATGACAAAAATGCCCTTCTTCAAAGATTAAGCAAATTAATTAGGGGATTAGCAAATCAATCATGGCCATTCATCTAGAATTGATCATGTCTATCTATGATGCCATGTCACCAATCCTTAGCTATTAAGGAATATTCTTAATCATTAAGGATGCATTTTGAGCCATTGGATTGATCTAAGGGCTAAAATTCAAAGTTGGGGGGAGGTATATAGGGTTTTTTCCCTCCAAAAATGAAGAGGAGGGGATCTAATTTCTCTCTCTTCTCTCTCTCTCTCTCTCTCTCTCTCTCTCTCTCTCTCTCTCTCTCTCTCTCTCTCTCTCTCTCTCTCTCCCACGATCAGCTCTCTCTCTCGAACTCCCTCTCGGCAGCAGCTGTTCCGGCCTCTTGCCGGCTGCTTTCCGACGAGCCGCCGCCCCTCCGGCGTCCCCCACGGCGGCCTGAGGCTGGTCGCAACACCAGCCACCTCTGCTGGTGGCCGGAGCATCTCCCTTCGGCAGCTTTTCTCTCTCGGCAGCATCACCGGCTTTACCGCCGGTGATGTGTTCAGCCGGTTCAACCGGCTGAACCGGCCCTCCGGTGTCCTCCTCCGGCGATCCAGCCCCTCCGACTACATCCCTCGGCGTCCTCAAGTTGCTGTGGTGGCTGGCCTTCCATCAAACGGCCACCGGATTTCATCCTTAGCTTAATTTTTTGCTGATTCGTTTATTTGTGTGAAAACGAGTCGAATCTCACATTATCTCGCGCAATCCATTGTCGTAGGTTAGCCGAGCTTTCCGAGGTCTCTCCGTGCTATTCCAGATCAGAATACGGAGGCCAGATCGCTTGTTTGAGCGTTGGATCATTGTGAGACAAGGTAAGAACACTTGAACACAATTCTGCAAATTCGTGTCTAGAAAAACCTGCATGTTTGAGACGCTGATTTGAACCTGTTAATGTCGAAATCTGGTGAAGTGATAAACTAGAGAATCATAAAGCTCGTTTTAAGCTTCGATTTGATATATCATATGCCTTGATCGGACTTGATTTACTATGTCAAAACATTTTTAGAAGTTAGGATCAGAACCTGGAATTTGTTGTTTAAGTCTGTTCTGATGATTCCCTGACTGACGTTGTGCTGTTCGATGAATTTTATGATCTTCTACAATCATTTTCTGGAAAAACTTCCTTCATGAGAGTTGTAAAACACATCGTGATCTGTTCACTGTAAAATTTTCATAAAATTCTAAGCATGTTAGCCTAGTACGATTTGCAACGTCATATGCATGTGAATCTGGTATCATGCTGATTTCAGTCGACCTTTGTGTGTTCTTCGATTTTCATAAATTCGTGTGTTCGAGATATGAAAAAATTTTCTTCACAAAAGTTCTTCCTGAGATCAAGATCTTTCAATTGATACTAATTTCATCAAAATCGGAGATCATTTGAATTTTCAAAAGGAATTCTCACAATTTGATCAGAATCTGTGTCCAGATCTGATTTTCATTCCTTTGGAGTTCAAAAGATGTTTCTCCGAATTTGATAAAGTTAGGGTCCTTTTTTGGAAAATATCAAAACTTCAAAGTTGCTCATTGGGGTCTCATTATGTCAACTGGAAATTTTGAGGGCATAATTGCAATTTTTGGGGGGTCAATTTGCTTGAAAAGTCTTCTCGGGTTAAAATTCCATTTGCAATTGAGTCCCTCGCGAAAACCGAATTTTATAAAAATTTGAAGGGCTTTTTAGCAAAAACTCAAAACATGAAAGTTGTTGCACACAGGGAATCCTAACGGTACAAAAATTTTCGCGCTGTTTTGATAAGGTTTGTTATTTTTCCCGCCTTTGTTTTGAAACTCATAACTGAACCGAGTCCAGCCTGTCACTGAGGTTTAATTCGATATTTTCGAGAAAATTGGCTAGGATTTAGGAAAAATGGTCTTCTTGACTTTTGATCCTCATGTCATAAGCTTTCCAATGACACATGAACCAATTCATTTGGATGTCATTAGGATAGTTAATCATTCTTAAACAGAAGCAATCTGAACTAAGCTTTAATTGAATAAGTGGTCTTTTTTATAAAGCCCACTTCTCATTGTTTGATTGGATTTGAAACAAGGCCCATGGGCTTGAATGCATGCTCATTTATTATCATGTATGTGTTTGTTAGATGAATGTTAGGCCCGATGCATGTTCAGCGGGTAGCCCATTCATGGTCATTAGAACGCGACTTTAGGGGTTAATTGATATGAGTTATCGTTTTGTGAATACAAATGGTAGCTCATTATCATTAACCATTAATCAAACAATGTTAGGTTATTAGATGGGTGATGAATCGAAACGCATGAAAAACAAAGGCCGATCCCGAGGCCCGTGTTTAATTCAATGATTTGTTTGCACCATTGTTTTTTTTTTTATATATGTCATTCGTCATGAATGAATATTATGGATGTAAACATCGACACCCGAGAGGCGGTCCAAGGAAGAAAAATCCGAAGTTAAAAAGCCAAGGTGATTGACCGATATCCAATCCGGTCTCGATTTGTACTCATTTGATGATGGTGTCAAACCGATGTCCAATCCGGTTTCAATTTGTACTTAATTCATTCATCCCCGATCATTTTTTTTTCAATTCGTGTTGTAATAAACACCCGACGAGTTGCGGGTTCTTTCTTTTTTTTACTTTCTCGCACTTAGAATTAGCTCGTCTTTTCAATACTTCGAGTGTTTACTTTAAAAAATGTCTTTCAATACAATTGATTGTTTCTTTCTTTTTGTAGACTAAGATAGGATTAGTTTAGAATCTCAAATGAAAATACAAAAACAAGATGCATGATCACCTAGTGGATTAAGACTTTGGCATGAAAATGGTAAAAAACAAATGCATGACGACTTAGATAACAACCATGTTAAGTTTAGCGGTACCGAAAGGCGTTAATAGAAATATTAACGTAAGCTAGTCCCCGAACCTTTGGTCTCTGGTTTTCGTAAAAACCGAAACGAAATTCCCGCGTTTCGGTTGGGTATTCTAGCCAACCCCCGACCTAGACTAGTGGCGACTCCTAAAAAATAAAATCAATCCGCTATCACGCGAGATATGGATTTAGGGAAAATCCACGTTCATGATCCATGGGTCATGTGGTTAAACAAAAGATTTACACTTCAGTAAAATCATTTTTTAAGATGCCATATGAACCATCTCATGAACACTTATCTCTAAACCCACCTCATTCGAGTTCGGCCCTCGAGGGGCAGGTCGCGACAGGCTTGGCGACTCCGCTGGGGACTTTATTTCAAACCTAAGTGGATTAAAGCCGTAATAAACCTGTTGGTTGTTATCTCACTTGTCTACATTTTGTAGCATTGACTGCATGTCAAAGTCACGTGGAAAATGAGGTTAGTCCACTAACCATGTGTTAAATGGTTTTATAGGTGGGAGCCATAAGGGGTGGAGTGAATGCAAACCCTTTGTTTTGTAGGTGGTGTTCGGGTGAATGTCGAATGTATGAGATTATATTGAAGTGTTGTTTGCTTTAGATTTAAATGCATGTTTACTTGCTTTAGCACGACACAATGCACCCACATCCCGCGGTCTAAAACCCCGGATCGTTTTAGGGCACCTTTAGGAGGTATTAAGAGTGGAATTCGCATGTGAATCCATGTGGTAATCCGTTCTTCAATACCGCTCATCTTGATTAGTAAGAAGTGCACCGGCCGACGTTAGTAGCGGTGGGTAAACTCTTCTTATCTAATTAAGATGGGGACCTTAAACCTTTAGAATCCTACCCTTAGGTGTCAAAACTCACATGTCCTCATGCGATGTGTCAATGTGTTTGCCATTTTTTCTTCATGGTAAGGTTGATTGTATCGTTCTACAATTTCAATTACGCCATTTCAATTCCACGTTATATTCTTTTCTATAATGCGTGGTGATTAATCTCGATGCCCCAAATTAGGGTTAGTCAAAATGGATATGTCGGAGATTCGAATCATCCCCGTTCCAAGAGCTCTTGTGACTATGTGGGAAAGTCTCGAGTCAAAGCAGAAGGATTATGTAGAAAAGAGGATCGAATATCTTCCCGCACTCCTATACATCGAGCCTCGTATCGCCATGATTAAAGCATTGTCCCATTTTTGGAACTCAAAGACATCCACTTTTGTGTTTGGTCGGAATGAGTTGACCCCTACAATTGAGGAGTACGATATTGCCATTGGTAGAGTCGGGTCTTTTGGTCTAGTCAGTCCTCCGATAGAGATAGATCCTATAACTCTTTTGAGCCAATTTTTAGGAATCGATATTCTCCAAATCAAAGGCGTTCTTAGAGGAAATTCCAATGCACTTTCTTTCACATTCTTAGAACGACATTTTTTCAGTTTGCCAAAAGGGTCAGGTAATCAAATTCCTCGGGTCTTTCTTTTAGCATTCTTTGGTTTTGTGGTTTTTCCATTTACCAAAAAGACCATGGATCCTTTGGTAGTTCACATTGTCAATCAAGTGTGTATGTTCAAAAGATTCTCCAATATGATTTTAGGTGAGACCTTCGTGTCACTTAATAGGTTCAAACAAAACAAAAATGGTATTTTTAGAGCCCCAGTAGGTTTACTCCAAATTTGGTTGGTCTCTCACCTTAAAGATTTCGGTCTGAGCTTGAAAATCATAGATGTATCCAAAGATTGTCATCCTATCTCGCTCTTCCGAGAAAAGGAAGAAATCTTTCCTTATTGGTCGTTTTCAACTTGGTTTAATTTTTTCAAGAACCTTGTTCCAAATCAAATCCAATGGCATGTTCGTTGGCTTGGAAATCCCGGGGTGCGCCTTAATAACGGATTTGACAACCCAATCCCACTCTTGGGTCTTACGGGGTCTACGTCATATTACCCTTTTAGGGTGATCCGTCAATATCGCGCGCTTCAAAAGATTCCACCATTCCTCCAGCTGAGGTTATATCATTTTGATTATCGCAAAGATGTCATCCAAAAGAACCAAGTGGCGGATGTGAAGGAAATGATTAAGTCTATCATTGATATGTGGTACAAGTGTTGCCCGGAGCCAATTCTTATTACCGATGAGTCGGAATTAGAAGGGGAAATGAAGATACATCACGCATTGCCGGAGTACGTACATCGTCGCCTTGAGCCCGAGCTTAAAATAGATCTCCCTGATGTCTCCGAGAAGCCAACTCAACAGCAAGCTATAGCCACCAGAGCTCTTAAAGAAAAGAATGAAGCTTTAGCCGAGGTTGAACGTTTGACCCAAGAAAACAAACGAATTCGCCTCGCATCTAAAGAAGATCCATTAGGAGTTTGGCTATATTCCATGAGGAAGTCTCCTTTCACGTAATTTTCCTTTTATAGATTTGATGTATAGGGTTTCCTTTTTACTCATTTAGTAATGATGTAATAGGATTCTTTTCTTGTCTTTAAGGGATTGTATTTCTCAAATTTTGTTGTTAATAGTGAAATTTCCCTTTGTGTGTGTTTTCTTTTCTGAGACTCCAATGGAATATAGATGGGGCATCTTGATTAATCATCGTGTGTTACCCCTTTAATTGTATAATTTCTTGTGAAGAAATTAGGATAAGAGATTATTCACGTGATATTGGGATCATGAGAATATTTCTTATCTCTATTTCATCTAAAGAAAATATAAAATTGAAGGGTTTTATATTTTCATCTCAATTCATTTTCCGTATACTAATTTGATTTCTGTTTTTTTTACAGAGAGTATTAAAATACGGCTGAATCGCGCTTTATTATACGCACCCGTCGCCAAGCAAGGATGGAGAACGAAGACACTCGTGCTCGCGTTATTACCATCGAGAATCAAATGGCGCAAATGATGGCGCTCTTAACCGATCTTGCAAATCAAGTAAAGAACTTCACGCCTGTAGCTCCTGCTGCTGCGGCTTCTACTCCTAATGCGCCCACTAATGCGCCGGTGATAGATCCTGTTGACAAAGGACCTGTTGAAGAAGTCCCCGTTAATGCCATTCCTACCGTCATCGATTTGGAAGCTCCACTTAAGGAGTCGCCTGTCGCTCATATGGATGAAGAGAGCGCGAGACGTCTTGCAAAATTGGAGGAACGCTTGTGCATGTTGCAAGGTTACCAATTCCAAGGCTTTGATAAGTTGTCGCCTTTTACAAAGGTGAAAGTCCCTGATTTTTACAAGGAGCCCGAATTTTCAAGGAAGTATGATGGAACTGGGTGCCCTAAAACCCACTTGAAGTATTATTTGAGCAAGATGGCTCGTTATTCTGATAATACCCCTCTGTTGATCAACAATTTTCAAGATAGCTTGGCCGATTCTGCCTTGACTTGGTTCATCGAATTGGATCTGGAGAAAATTTGCACTTGGGAAGATCTTGCAGATGAGTTCCTTCAGCAATACAAGTTTAATACTGAAATCGCTCCAACCCGTGAAGAGCTGGTCCGGGTTGACAAAAGGAGGAATGAAACTTTTAGAGCATATGCCCAAAGGTGGAGAACTATGGCATCTCAAGTCAAACCTCCGTTGTCCGAGAAAGAAATCATGCAGTTGTTTTTTCGAGCTTTACCTCGAGAATACTTCGATAAGATGTTCAATAACACTTGCATTAATTTTCCCGCAATGGTAGAATTGGGAGAACGCATCGAAGGAATCATGCGAGATGGTCGATTGTCCGAGACGACAACTCGCAGATTTACCCTAAAGAAGGATAAGGAGCCAACGGTGGAAGTTGCCTATATTCAGAATCCCAATCCTCAAAAGCCATTAAACACACCAATTCAAAGGTCTGTTGTGGAAACAGGGGATTCTTCTCGGAATTTGATCGAAAAGGAAAAGCTCCGCAAAGGCAATTCACTCCGTTACCAAGACCTATGTCTCAGTTGCTGCCGATGTTGATTGAACAAAGACTCGTAGCAAAAGAAATCTCGAGAGACAACCCACCAAAGTTTGCTGGGTTTGATTTGGCAAAATCTTGTGTATATCACATGGGTGAGAAGGGCCATGATGTGAACAATTGTTACACTCTCAAGGTCAAGATTCAGAACCTGTTGGATAAGAAGATCTTGTCATTCAAAGATGCCACGCCAAATGTTCAGCAAAATCCGCTCCCTAATCATACCGAAGCCGTTAACGTGATATTTAGTGATGAGAATGAGAAACCTTTCTTGTTCGATGTGACGAAGTTGGAAGAGCTATTGACTATAGCTAGAGATCAACCGGAAGAAGGAAGTGTATCCCAGGAGGAGAAAATGTATTGTTTAGCCAAGATGGTTGCTTTAGGCATAATTCAACCTCTTCAAGAAAGGAAGCCCGAAGGATCCATCGAGACTGCTATAATTGATTTGTCGTCCGAGAAATTCTCATTCAAGTTCGCAAGTGAAGCCTCATGCTCTAAACCAAAAGGTGATGGGTATGAGCCAGATGTTGATGAACCTTGGATTGACATTTATTTCGATAGTGATTCGGAATGTGAGAGTAAGAATGCCTGTCGAGATCGTGAATTCATGAAGAAGGCTATCGAGAAAGGTGAAATTGTTGATACCCTCGGACAGCCAAGTGGTAAATATGACTTCATAGTCAAATACACACCATCTCCAAGTTTCTTCGTCGACCTAAGGGATATCGTTCCCGATGGATGGGGAGGCATGGATGATGAAAGCATACCCGCCAATGAAGACAAGGAATATGTTTCCGACAAGGATTCTGATCTTGGTACTAATAAGACTCTTTGGGATCGCGAATTTGTAATGACCGCTTCTGAGCATGATGAGGTGGTTGATACTCTAAGGCAACCAAGTGGGAAGTATGACACTTTTGTCAAATGTTCGCCCCCGCCAAGTTTCTTTATTGATTTGAAAGACATTGTTCCGACTGGATGGAGCGATGACGAAGATAATAGAGAAGTTTTTTCCGATGCTGATTCGAATTGAATGCCATACCTCCCATTGGGATCGGGAGTTCGTTAGGAAAGCCATTGAAAAAGGCGAAATTGTTGGCACTCTCGGGCAACCAAGTGGAAAATACGATTTCATGGTAAACTACTCTCCTCCTCCAAGTGCTTTTATTGACCCTAAGACTATCGTCCCGAGCGGATGGGGGTCCGAATTTGAAGACGATGGCATGGTAGCCATGATTGATCCTGTTGTGATTGAATTGAATGCAACTTGTGAGATCCAAGCGCACGTTGTGGAACCTGTGGTTATAGATCTAATGGCTGATGGCTTCGAAAATATAGAGGTCTCTAATGAAGATATTGGGCCTGTTGTGATCGAGTTGCCACCGAAGAAAGATGAGAATTTGAAAGCAAGAATTCCTCCTGTTTATGATTCTAAGGCAGTTCCTTGGAATTATGAGATAGATGCTGTTACTCGATCAGGCCGATGTTTTCCATCTCGTGAAGGTGTCGAGAAAAAGTTGTAACCGAAGAAGAGGCGGAACAACTTCTCAAAACTCTCAAAACGAGTGAATCAGAAGTGATCGAGAAGTTAAGGAGAATGCCGGCTCAAATCTCGCTACTTGAACTATTCAAGTCTTCCGAGAAACATAGAAATGCTCTCTTAAAGGTTCTTAATGAAGTACATGTACCCGAGACAATTGGAGAGGTACAGTTGGAAGAGTTTGTAGGTGTTATCCTTCTTAAGGATCAAATTTTTTTCTCCGAAAAGGATTTGCCGCCGGAAGGGCGAGCACACTCTAAAGCATTATACATCTCTGTTCAACACTTTGATACAAGGATATCAAGAGTACTTATTGATAATGGTTCCGCTCTCAATATCTGTCCGTTATCGACTTTGCGTCGTCTAGATGTGGGTATGGATAATGTTCGTCCTTCTAAGACTCCAGTTAGGGCCTTTGATGGCATGAAAAAGGAAGCTCTTGGTGAAATTGACTTACAACTGATGATTGGTCCGGTTATGTTCACTCAGAAATTTCAAGTGCTCGATATCCCAAGTAACTTTAGTTTGTTGTTGGGACGACCTTGGATTCATGCTGCGGGGGTTATACCCTCAAGCTTACATCAGATGATCCGCTTTGTCGTCTGTGGTAAGATTATAACTGTCCATTGCGAGAAGGATACCGAAACTTTCAGCAACACTGCAATTCCTTATGTGGAGCCAGAAGTAAAAGGAGAATCAAGTTACTACTCATTTGAGTTAGTGTCAGTATCTCATGTGCCCGCGGGCACTGTTGTGAGAAAGCCTCATTATTCAAAGGCGGCCCTTATGTCTAGCAAAGTCTTGATTGAGTATGGATTCGCTATTGGTAAAGGATTGGGAAAACTGTCCCAAGGCATTCTCACACCCATTGAGGTGACTAAGAGGAAGAAATGAGAAAGCTTAGGTTACCAAGGCGATCAACAAGATCAAGGTAATCAGAAAAGCCCGAGCATCAAAGAAAAGAGTTATCGACGTTTACTTCCCCCTCCGTTGAAAGATTTCTTCTCTGGACCGCCAAAGTTCCTCCAAGATGAAGAAATAGATATCTATGGCATCGTCGACTTATTTGAAGAGAGTTCTGTGGGTGCCATTTCCGAGAGCTTCGAAGAGGATCCACCTACTGATCCTGCTGTGTAAGGGATGTTTTCCGTGTTCTACTTTGTTTTCAGTTGTTTTCAATTGTAATCCATTTAATTCTCCCCTGCGAGGGAATTCCATTTGTTCATTTGTTTCGTTCATTTCAAGTGCTGTAATAATTCGGATCACGAGCTTTCGATCCAGAACACTATATAGCATTCATTTTCAATTCAATAAAAGCATATGCATGTTTTGTTAATAGACGTGCGAAAGTATACCAAACCAGCCCTATGATGATGCTTTGAGGCCTGGACTTTTGCACGATCTATATTTTTCAAAATCTGTTTTTTGGAACAAGGATACCCAATGATATGAGGACGAGTTCCCCTTGAATTTTTCGAAAATTTAGAATTCGAAAATTTGTTTTCATTACATCTTCATGCATTGCATACCTTATTTTCATATACTGACCATTTTGTTGTTACATCTCAGGCATGACACTTTGCATAACCATAATAGTCATATGCATGGCTTGGATTCATGTCCAAAAATTCTTACGAATCTGATTATTCGATCCCGAAAATGAAGAAGATTCCCAGGCTATTAAAAAGAATGGATCCGACATGAAGAGTCCACACCTCCCACGGAAAGAGCAAACTGTTGTCATAAATTTGGGCGATTTCGAAAATCCCAAAGAAACAAAAATTGGAGCAAGTCTCTCTCAAACAGATCTTTGATCGATCGATCGAACTATTGAAGGAGTATCGGGATGTCTTTGCTTGGTCTTATGCTGACATGCCGTGTCCGGACCCCAACATTCTAGAACACACGTTGCCTCTTGATCCCGCCATTCCACCTAAGAAACAGAAGCTTAGGAGGACGAAGCTTTAATTATCCAAGAAGATTGAGGAAGAAGTCATGAAACTGTTAAAAGTTGATTTCATTGAAGTTACTCATTATGTCGATTGGATTGCTAATGTTGTCCTACCATGAAGAAAGATGGGCGAAGTTCGGTATGTGTTGATTATCGCGACTTGAACAAAGCAAGTCCCAAAGATGATTTCCCATTACCACATATTGACGTCTTGGTCGACAGCACCGCAGGATTCGAATTATTTTCTTTCATAAATGGTTTCTCTGGCTATAACCAAATCCGAATAAAGGAAGAAAATAAGACTAAAACATCTTTCATCACCCCATGGGGGACATTCTGTTACAAGGTCATGCCCTTCGGATTGAAGAACGCAGGGGTAACTTACCAAAGAGCCATGGTGACACTATTCCATGACATAATGCATAAAGAAATTGAAGTTTATGTCGATGACATGATCGCTAAATCGCGAAGAGGTGAAGAGCACATTGAAGTTTTGAAGAAACTTTTTGAGCGACTTAGGAAATTCAAGCTAAGGCTTAACCCCGCTAAATGTATTTTTGGAGCAAAGTCAGGAAAGCTCCTTGGATTTATGGTTAGTAACAAGGGCATCGAGATTGATCCCTCGAAGGTGAAGGCTATTTGTGATTTGAAACCTCCTTGTACTGTTAAGGAAGTTCGAAGCTTGTTGGGAAGATTGAATTATGTTACAAGATTTATTTCTCAGTTATCAGAAACAGCCAAACCTTTCTTCAAGCTGTTGAAAAAGAATGCCAAAGTTGAATGGAACGAAGATTGTCAGAAATCCTTTCAACAAATAAAGCAATATCTTTCCCAGGCACCAGTTTTGGTACCGCCTACTCCGGGTATACCTTTGATTTTGTACCTCACCATTCACGATGAGTCTTTGGGAGCTATGTTTAGCGAGAAGAGATCGAGAGGATGGAATAGAACGTGCTATTTACTACCTCAAAAAAAATTCACTTTGCTGGTGAAGCTCAATACCCGAAGTTGAAAAAACATCGTAGCCTTAATTTGGGTATTACACATTACGGCAATACACTCTTCACCATCGTATCCTACTTGTGAATGAAAATGATCCTATCAAGTACCTCTTGGAAAAGCCTGCACTGGTTGGAAGGCTTGCCAAATGGCAAATTTTGCTCTCTGAGTTTGATATCCAGAGCATGTCTCAGAAGTCCGTCAAAGGTCGAGCCATAGCTGATATGTTGGCTGAAAATCCCTTAAAGTCGAATAATTGGGATGAAATTGATGAAAGAATCCATTTGGTGTCACAAGACAAGTGGGTCATGTATTTTGATGGAGCCGTTAACTTCTCTGGTTCAGGTACTGGAGCAGTCCTGATATCCCCAGCGGGTCAACATCATCCAATAGCTGCAAAGTTGGTATTTCCTTGTACCAATAACATTTCAGAATATGAAGCTTGCATCCTCGGTCTTCAATTAGCCATCGATATGAAGATTAAGAGATTACAAGTTTATGGTGATTCCGCACTTATCATCCTCCAAACAGGAGGTGAATGGCAAACTCGTGATTCAAAACTAATTCCTTATCATGAGTATCTTAAAGATTTGGTGGAAGAATTCGGAAGAGATCTCATTTGATTATTTACCAAGATCTCAGAATCAATTTGCTGATGCTTTAGCAACATTATCCTCAATGTTACAAGTAACTGATGGATTGAATATTGATCCTTTGCAAATCGACATTTTAAAAGAGCCTGCATATTGCATGGTTATAGAAGAAGAACTCGATGGTCAACCATGGTACTATGACATCATGAATTACCTTCGAGAAGGAAAATTCCCCCAAGGAAGTCAATCTACGGATCGAAAATACTTGGCTAAGTTAGCTTCCAAATTCTTTCTTAGTGGAGGTGCTTTGTATAAGAGATCTTTCGATTCAGTCCTACTGAAGTGCGTAGACACTAAAGAGGCCAATTTATTAATGAAGGAGATACATGAAGGAGAATGTGGTCCTCATATAAATGGCCATCTTCTAGCAAGGAAGATCATAAGGCTAGGTTATTACTGGTTAACCATGGAAGCCGATTGTATTCAACATGTTAGATGTTGTTATCAATGTCAAATTTATGGGAACAAAATCAATGCTCCCCCAAATGAATTACATCAAATGTCCGAGGCATGGCCTTTCTCAATGTGGGGGATTGACATTATCGGACTAATTAATCCTAAGGCGTCAAATGGACACCGCTTCATTCTAGTGGCTATTGATTACTTCACCAAATGGATCGAAACCAATTCTTATGCTCACGTCACTGCAAGAAGTGTAGCAAAATTTATTCGTCGAGATATCATTGCTCGATATGGGGTTCCCGAAGCAATTATCACGGATAATGGGTCAAACTTGAATAACAAAGTAGTGGATGAGCTACTTAATAAGTTTCACATTCGCCACTTGAATTCTTCTCCTTACCGTCCACAAATGAATGGAGCTGTCGAGGCGGCAAACAAGAATATAAAGAAGATTCTGTCCAAGACGGCAGAGAATTACCGAGATTGGCATGATCGGTTGCCGTATGCATTAATGGCTTATCGAACTTCTATTCGTACTTCTACTGGGGCAACACCATTCTCATTGGTATATGGAATGGAAGCAGTTTTACCTGTGGAAGTGGAAATTCCTTCATTAAAGATACTTTCGCAAATAAAGCTTTCTGAAGCAGAATAGAATCAACAAAGATTTGACCAGCTTAACATGATTGATGAAAAAAAGGGTGAAAGCCCTATGCCATGGACAAAGCTACCAAAAGCGAGTGGCTAAGTCATTCAACCGTAAGGTTCGACCCAGGCATTTTGAAGTCAATGACCTGGTTTTGAGGAAAGTACTACCCGTTATTCCAGATCGTGGGAAGTTTTCCCCCAATTATGAAGGATCGTATGTCGTCAAGAAAGTGTTACCTGGTGGAGCATTAATTCTTGTAGAAATGGATGGCCGAGAGTTGCCAAAACCTGTAAATGCTGATGCTGTCAAGAAGTATTTTCCTTGAATAAAAGTTTTGAGTTGCTTTTGGACTGAATCCAAATCTCTTTAGAACATTTGCATCATGCATTTCATGCATATATGGCATTTTTGCATATTTGTTCATTTTGTAGGTACTCAATTGTTCCCCAGGAAAGATATTCCAAACCTCAAGGAGTCAAGCTCAAGGAAGTTGCTATATCAAATCAATCTTCTCCCTAGAATTTAGGAAGTATATCCTATGTGTGAAAGCCTTTTCTGTCCGAAAGGTCTTTCAAGTTTGAAATTTTATCCCCAGAGGAGTCAAAAAAAAAATCAAAAATCAAAATCAAATCAAATGTTTTGATTTGTCAAAATTCCCCATAGACGGGAGATTTAACCAAATGATCCATTGAAAATACAAAGAAGGGGATTTGTCAAAAATGCCAAATGGAAACGCCTAGGATGATAAAAGGCAAGCTCCTGACTAAACACGTCCCTGTACTCATTTTGAGAGAATTGAGCGAAAAAAACCATGTCATAGGACGTAGGGTTCGTTCACATTGAATACATGGATTGAAATGATAAAAGGCATTTCATTTCTCTATCCTAAACACTCATGTTATCCTTTGCTAGCCACTTTGAGCCAAATAAGGAGAATTCTCAAAATATCCCTGTCAAGAACTACCCCACATTGGGGCAAGTTAAGAAGTTATGGTTGATCATCTTTGGAGCAAAAAGATTAAGAAAGATTTTATTGCTTTCACTTACATCAACCTTTTTGTGATAGTTTCAGATGGATCTTTATGGAAGCTCGAAACATCCCAAAGTGAAGAAGAGCATTCTTTTCCTCTACCCAAACACAGTTATCCTTTGCTTAGCCAAATTGAGCCTTAAGCATGTTCATTTCAAAACCCAAAGTGTTGATTATCTCCCTACATTGGGGCAACGCATATGATTTACTAAGAAAATTTGGAAAAAATTGGTGAATATGTATAAAGTGTCTCGAGAGTCCAAAGAACTCAAAAGATAAATATTAGGGGGCATGAAAAAGCAGTGTGCCTGGTAAAAGCAAGGCCGATGCCCATGGAAAAATGTATCAAAAGCAAAAGCAAGAAAAAGCAACATGCTTATGATGAAAGCAAAATTCTCATTGCAAAAGATGCTTAGAAAGAGCAAAACTCTTCTGTTGCAAGAAAAATGAACTCTCGAGACAATTTGATTTTCAAGAGTCAAATGATGTCAAGTTTAGATGATTTGGTAATGATGCCAAGATAATCATCATTTTTCTTTCAAACCCATTCTATCAAATTTCAAGCCTTTTGAGCCTAACCCGAACCGACATTACAACCCTTTCCGAAGTCTCTTCCGATTGGGATGGTTTGAGTTAATGTAAAGATTTCACAAAGGAACTACCGCTAGAAGGAGTGGAAGTAATCCTATCTTGTCTTATCTTCAAGGTTCTTGACTTGTAAACCCGCTGAAGATGTTGATAGTATGTTTATATTCTTGGCCTCAAAGCAAATACCCTTTGTGTAAGCCCATGACCAAGCCTATATTGCGGTCCTTTGGAAAAACCTTTCTGATCAATCAATTTGTATTCAATGTGAACGTTTCCGAAAACCTTTGACATAGGTTCGTGAGACATCACCGGTGAGAATTGAACAATTTTCCCATATCGATGAATGGGAATCAAAGCATTTATGAGAGCCAGTGTGAAAGACCTTTTCGATTAGGTTATTTCCAATTTGGCATTTTTTATCTAACCTCTTTAGATGGTTATTCAAAGATCATTTTGTTAAAATTTCCTCTTAAGGATTTTAATAATCAGTGCCTTTCATCAAAAGTTGAAAAATTCCGTTTGATTTATCATTAAACAAACTCGGAACTTTTTTTTCAAAATATCTTTCCCTAGTGGATCGGTTTTTGGTCATCCTTAAACCTTGTTCTTAGATTCCTGGTCATCCTTAAACCTTGTGTTTGGTTCTAGGTTATCCTTAAACCTTGTCTTAGGTTCCTGGTCATCCTTAAACCTTACCTTAGGTTCTAGGTTATCCTTAAACCTTGTCTTAGGTTCCTGGTCATCCTTAAACCTTGTCTTAGGTTCTAGGTTATCCTTAAACCTTGTCTTAGGTTCCTGGTCATCCTTAAACCTTACCTTAGGTTCCAGGTTATCCTTAAACCTTGTCCTTAGGTTCTAGGTCATCCTTAAACCTTGTCCTTTGGTTCTTGGTTTTCCTTAAACCATAGATTTCCCGTAAAACCATTTCTGTTTCCTTTCTTCCTTCATTCCATCACATAAGAGAGAGAAGAGAAGAACACATGAATAATCTGACAATCCAACGGTAAGTGCTTCAGGTAAAACTCTGATCAAATGTCTTTGTCTTTATTTCATTTCCCAAATGGAATCGACTAAAATTTGCAGGTGCCAATTGGTCTTTGAGCGAAACCTCTTCGAACTCTCACTCAAAGAGAGGTAGCTGTTGACACCTAATTTTAGCCGATGCGTCATTAAAAGTAAAAAATTCGAGATTATGGTTTTCGATCTCGACAGAGCCTGTTTCTTGAGTAAAAAGTGTCGTTTTTTAATTCCGTCTGTTGGCTTAGCTTTTGTAAGCGATTTTCTATTCATTTTATGCAAAAACCCGAAAAGTCAAATGGTTGACTTTGGCGTTGACTTTTTGGTCAACCCTTTGACCAAAAGTCAACCCCAGGTCAAATTGGGGTTTTTTTGCATAAAAAGATTCCTTTCAAGTCCAATTTCACTTTAGAAGTGGAAATTTCATAAAAATTCAAAGATTTGATCATAAAATCAAGCTCCTATTGAAAAGTCAACTAGGGTTTGACTTTTGGTCAAACCTTTGATCCAAAAAAAAAATTGAAAAATATAAAAATCCAAAATTCACCTTGTTTTACATTCAATTTACCTTTGGCATTTGAAATTTTACAAAAATCGATTTAGAATTAACTTTTCCCCAAATTACGGAATTTGATTCAAATCGGCCAAAAATGAAATTACTTCATTTCTAGTCATTTTTTAGGATAATTTCCTTCACGACATTTGATCTAGAGGTCATTTTATATCCAATTTTTGAACCAATTTTGTGATTCCAAGCCAAACCCAAAAACCCCCAATTTATGCCCTAATCAGTGATTTGGATCGATTCTTCATGATGCGCGCAATTGAGGCACGAATGAGCCTAATTTCTTATATGAAATCCAAATTCAAAATCAATTTTGAAAGAATCACATGAATTTGAGTCAATTTGATCAATTTAGTGATCCATTGATAAAAAAGTCTAAGGGTAATTGGTCTAATTAGTGCAATGCAATTTGACCCACTCTAGACTAATATTCAATTTGATGAATTGAGACTCAATTTGGTTAATTGGACTTCAATTAAATTTGTTAGTTAAGCTTAACCATGCAATTACCCAAATTCAAGATCAATTGAGACAAATAAGTCAATTTGAGTCAATTTGTGCATGAATTACACATCGATTCAGTCCAATTTAATCCAATTCAGTATTAATGGAGTCAATTAACCATGATAGAGATCGAATTGTGCAAATTTGAAATCAAGGATTGAATTGATTTAATTAGGCCAGATTCAGGGTTAACCGGTTTAATCCGGTTTGATTCAAATTGAACTAATCCGATCGGACTAGCCATTTTCCGGTCGAAAATTTCGACGATCGACAGTCCGTTCAGACCAACCAAGGCCGGTCACATTCTCATGAGCGCGAAAATGACAAAAATGCCCTTAATTGAGAATTACAAAAAATGCCCCTAAGAGAAATGACAAAAATGCCCTTTTTCAAAGATTAAGCAAATTAATTAGGGGATTAGCAAATCAATCATGGCCATTCATCTAGAATTGATCATGTCTATCTATGATGCCATGTCACCAATCCTTAGCTATTAAGGAATATTCTTAATCATTAAGGATGCATTTTGAGCCATTGGATTGATCTAAGGGCTAAAATTTAAAGTTGGGGGAGGTATATAGGGTTTTTTCCCTCCAAAAATGAAGAGGGGGGTTCATTTTCAGATCTAATTTCTCTCTCTTCTCTCTCTCTCTCTCTCTCTCTCTCTCTCTCTCTCTCTCTCTCTCTCTCCCACGATCATCTCTCTCTCTCGAACTCCCCTCTCAGAAGCTTGTTCCGGCCTCTTGTTTACTGCTTCCGCGAGCCGCCGCCCCTCCGGTGTCCCCCACGCGGGCCTGAGGCTGGTCGCAACACCAGCCACCTCTGCTGGTGGCCGGAGCATCTCCCTCCGGCAGCTTTTCTCTCTCGGCAGCATCACCGGCTTTACCGCCGGTGATGTGTTCAGCCGGTTCAACCGGCTGAACCGGCCCTCCGTGTCCTCCTCCGGCGATCCAGCCCCTCCGACTACATCCCTCGGCGTCCTCAAGTTGCTGTGGTGGCTGGCCTTCCGTCAAACGGCCACCGGATTTCATCCTTAGCTTAATTTTTTGCTGATTCGTTTATTTGTGTGAAAACGAGTCGAATCTCACATTATCTTGCGCAATCCATTGTCGTAGGTTGGCCGAGCTTTCCGAGGTCTCTCCGTGCTATTCCAGATCAGAATACGGAGGCCGGATCGCTCGTTTGAGCGTTGGATCATTGTGAGACAAGGTAAGAACACTTGAACACAATTCTGCAAATTCGTGTCTAGAAAAACCTGCATGTTTGAGACGCTGATTTGAACCTGTTAATGTCGAAATCTGGTGAAGTGATAAACTAGAGAATCATAAAGCTCATTTTAAGCTTCGATTTGATATATCATATGCCTCGATCGGACTTGATTTGCTATGTCAAAACATTTTTAGAAGTTAGGATCAAAACCTGGAATTTGTTGTTTAAGTCTGTTCTGATGATTCCCTGACTGACGTTGTGCTGTTCGATGAATTTTATGATTTTCTACAATCATTTTCTAGAAAAACTTCCTTCATGAGAGTTGTAAAACACATCGTGATATGTTCACTGTAAAATTTTCATAAAATTCTAAGCATGTTAGCCTAGTACGATTTGCAACGTCATATGCATGTGAATCTGGTATCATGCTGATTTCAGTCGACCTTTGTGTGTTCTTCGATTTTCATAAATTCGTGTGTTCGAGATATGAAAAAATTTTCTTCACGAAAGTTCTTCCTGAGATCAAGATCTTTCAATTGATACTAATTTCATCAAAATCGAAGATCATTTGAATTTTCAAAAGGAATTCTCACAATTTGATCAGAATCTGTGTCTAGATCTGATTTTCATTCCTTTGGAGTTCAAAAGAAGTTTCTCCGAATTTGATAAAGTTAGGGTCCTTTTTTGGAAAATATCAAAACTTCAAAGTTGGTCATTGGGGTCTCATTATGTCAACTGGAAATTTTGAGGGCATAATTGCAATTTTTGGGGGGTCAATTTGCTTGAAAAGTCTTCTCGGGTTAAAATTCCATTTGCAATTGAGTCCCTCGCGAAAACCGAATTTTATAAAAATTTGAAAGGCTTTTTAGCAAAAACTCAAAACATGAAAGTTGTTGCACACAGGGAATCCTAATGGCACAAAAATTTTCACGCTGTTTTGATATGGTTTGTTATTTTTCCCGCCTTTGTTTTGAAACTCATAACTGAACCGAGTCCAGCCTGTCACTGAGGTTTAATTCGATATTTTCGAGAAAATTGGCTAGGATTTAGGAAAAATGGTCTGCTTGACTTTTGATCCTCATGTCATAAGCTTTCCAATGACACCTGAACCAATTCATTTGGACATCATTAGGATAGTTAATCATTCTTAAACAGAAGCAATGCGAACTAAGCTTTAATTGAATAAGTGGTCTTTTTTATAAAGCCCACTTCTCATTGTTTGATTGGATTTGAAACAAGGCCCATGGGCTTGAATGCATGCTCATTTATTATCATGTATGTGTTTGTTAGATGAATGTTAGGCCCGATGCATATTCGGCGGGTAGCCCATTCATGGTCATTAGAACCCGACTTTAGGGGTTAATTGATATGAGTTATCGTTTTGTGAATACAAATGGTAGCTCATTATCATTAACCATTAATCAAACAATGTTAGGTGATTAGATGGGTGATGAATCGAAACGCATGAAAAACAAAGGCCGATCCCGAGGCCCGTGTTTAATTCAATGATTTGTTTGCACCATTATTTTTTTTTTTTATATATGTCATTCGTCATGAATGAATATTATGGATGTAAACATTGACATCCGAGAGGCGGTCCAAGGAAGAAAAATCCGAAGTTAAAAAGCCAAGGTGATTGACCGATGTCCAATCCGGTCTCGATTTGTACTCATTCGATGATGGTGTCAAACCGATGTCCAATCCGGTTTCAATTTGTACTTAATTCATTCATTCCCGATCATTTTTTTTTCAATTCGTGTTGTAATAAACACCCGACGAGTTACGGGTTCTTTCTTTTTTTTACTTTCTCGCACTTAGAGTTAGCTCGTCTTTTCAATACTTCGAGTGTTTACTTTAAAAAATGTCTTTCAATACAATTGATTGTTTCTTTCTTTTTGTAGACTAAGATAGGATTAGTTTAGAATCTCAAATGAAAATACAAAAACAAGATGCATGATCACCTAGTGGATTAAGACTTTGGCATGAAAATGGTAAAAAACAAATGCATGACGACTTAGATAACAACTATGTTAAGTTTAGCGGTACCGAAAGAGCGTTAATAGAAATATTAACGTAAGCTAGTCCCCGAACCTTTGGTCTCTGGTTTTCGTAAAAAGCGAAACGAAATTCCCGCGTTTCGATTGGGTATTCTAGCCAACCCCCGACCTAGGCTAGTGGCGACTCCTAAAAAATAAAATCAATCCGCTGTCACGCGAGATATAGATTTAGGGAAAATCCACGTTCATGATCCATGGGTCATGTGGTTAAACAAAAGATTTACACTTCAGTAAAATCATTTTTTAAGATGCCATATGAACCATCTCATGAACACTTATCTCTAAACCCGCCTCATTCGAGTTCGGCCCTCGAGGGGCAGGTCGCGACAGGACAAAAACTGTAACTTCTGTTTGAGTCACTAGACAGCTTTGGTATGTGAGGATCCCTAAGAAGGTGAATCTTTCTTTAACATCTTTTGCAAAGAATGCATATATTTGGTGATCTTGGGAACAAAATCTCTCAGGCAATTGATGATTCCAAGAATTGTTTGACTTGTTTGTGAAAAAGATTCTCATATGGAAACTTGAGCAGTTCCATAGTAATATGGTCACTAGGCTAGAAAGCACCATCTTTAAGTTGCA
This sequence comes from Syzygium grande, assembly GCA_024733475.1. Classification (NCBI taxonomy): domain Eukaryota; kingdom Viridiplantae; phylum Streptophyta; class Magnoliopsida; order Myrtales; family Myrtaceae; genus Syzygium; species Syzygium grande. Next base: position 24,616,483 of record JAMXDD010000006.1, on the reverse strand, counting down.
TGCCTAAGAATTCTATCTCTGTTTAGGCAACCTTCATCTTCTTCTAAGAGAGCGTCATGCCATGTTGCTTAACTAT